>PVIJ01009160.1:0-68648 GCA_004024925.1 Scalopus aquaticus | reverse complement strand
CCCCCACTGATTGTCTCTCTCCCTCCCAGGCCCTTATTTCTATCCACCTCCACAACCTTCTCCTCTGTGCTTCCATCCCCCAACCTCCCTAACTCCTGCTCAAGTGTGTCCTGTATTTTGGCTGCTTGAACATGTCACTATACCTTTCCTAAGATGCTCTCCTGTTTTTCTTTTTCCCTTTTCCCACCAAGTCCACCCAAGTCCTGCCTCCTCCATGAAGCTTTTCCTCTCTGCTCCTCTGAACTCTGGCAGCCTGTATTGTTGGGTGTAACTAGGGTGACCCTGTGTTTCTTGTTTCTCCCAGAGAGCCCTGAATGCACACGATCTGTCCTGTTGTCAGACACATTGCACCCAGATGACTGGCATGAAAACTGACAAAGATAGAGCTTCTCTGATTGCAGGGAAGTGGTCAGAGATCAGTCTCACAGCATGTGCTTCTTATCACAGCACCTTCTCATAGTGCTCTGAGGAGTGGCATTTGAAAACCATTGCTCAAGTTCATTTGCTTCATTTTGTGGGTGAGGAAGCTGAGGCCATCAGCAAAGCAGACTTGCTTAACATCATAGCTGGTTAGTGACAGAGACAGAATCCAAACCCACAACTCCCACACCTAGGGGTGGGATTCTTTCTTAGCAGCTGCCTTCTCTACATTCTGTCTTCCTTTGGTCTCTGGTACACCTGTGTAAGAGACAACAAACTACAGAGCAACACTGCTTTGGCAACCTTCCCCATGGCTGTGATTTCAATAATAGTAAATGCTCAATTCCCACTTATTGACTTGAGATAAATTTCATATCAGAGGGGTTGAAACCTAGTGAAATTAGTTAGGCTCTAAGATTAAAACTGTGAACAAATTATGTATACATATTGACAAATATTCAAAGAGAGCATAAAAATGAAAATAATTTCATTGCATATCTGGCTGGACAATGGTTGAGTTTCTTTTATTTAGATGTGAAGATGATGACCTAATAAAATAAACTGGTGTCCAAATATCTTCTATGATACTTTCAATGTAATTGAGAACAGCATTTTTCTCTTTTTTTCTAGTTTCAAAGTTTCCTCATGCCAATGTTCTGTCTTCTTTGAAGTCCCTTCTAATCTCTCTTTTCCATTTTAGAACCACCTCAGGCATTTAAGAGTCTAATTCACATCAGAAATTTATTATTAATATTATCACTGAAATGAAACCTGTAATTATTAAAATGTTAATTTTAAACATAGTGGAGCATTTGCAGAAGCATGGACTTTGCCTGAAGGGTTGTAACATGCATCCTCCACGTCAATAGGTAGCATGAATAAATCCATTTAGATAAGGTGACTGTTGGATCTCAAAGGTAGAGAATGCTTCACTTATATTCAATAATAATATAAATCAATTTTCAAAAAGACATCATCCCCAAAGGACAAAGAACAAAGGCAAGACAGAGGCTGCTTTGAAGAAAGGCTTAAAAGGGACGTGGGGTAGGCATGGCATGTGGCTGGGAGCAGGCCAAGCTAAAGCCACAGGGTATGAAGTTGCTGGTATCTCTGAGCTGTCATCTTTTGAAAGGGAGGAATCTGTGGCCTTTCTTCACTAGAATCAGGGGTGAGGACCTGAATGTGTGAGAGTGATTGGCCTGATATTTTTATTTCTCAACCCAATAGAACTGGGGTGGGGGTGGGAGGAGAGTTTTGAAGAGTCATCATTAACAAAAATTGCCAGATCACAACCTGGTGCAAGGAGAATAAATAAAATGCTGCTTTCAAATATTTTAGAACATAAGGACATTGATGAGTCTTCTCTAAATACTTCTTATGGGCTTTATTTTGAATCTTGTGTAGACCTTGATGGGTGGGGGTCAGGGCTGCCCTATGAAGTTGAGTAGCTTTGTGCATTGCTCAAAAGACCAGTGAATCAAACCTGGCTTTACTATTGGATTCTGCACTGCCGTGAGGCTGCCTCAATCCAAAGAAAGGATACTTTTTTTCAAATTTATTGAATATTGGCTTATCAAGCAGAATGCCTAAAGGGTGAGTCCTTATCTATCTTGCACAAAGGCCCATAGTAGCCTTGAAAAAGGGGTAGGGGAGACTGAAAATAGAGGTGGGGGCTGTGACAATAGAGGGAGAAAATAACATGGAAAATTTTTTTTAAAGATTTATTAATTTATGCATACAAGAGCTGGGGTGTAGACCAGAGGTGTGGGGGAGGGTGAGAGGATTCACCAAAGACAGAGTGGGGAGCAGAACAGTCAGATCGACTGACGTACACTGCTGAGGGGAACAATGGGCGAGACAGGAGAGGTCTGCTGCGCCATGTGGGAATATCTCTTGCGGGGGATCGAACTTGTGCTGCAGTGGCTCGTGATAGCTTCATAGTGCTGTGACTTAATCCGTGCTGCCATCAGGGAGGCCCTAACATGGAGAATTTAATTGAGTTGGGAAAGAAGCATTCAGAAAATGTTACAAGATACTATAGGATTCATTGCAGCATTATTCCATCTCCCTGTTTCTTCCGCTGTGATCCCTGTCCTCCATCCTCAGTGATTTCCTTCAGACCAGTGGTTTTGACCTCCACTTAGAGGCACAAGACTTCCATTTTCTATGTCTAGTTCTGACTTCTCTCCTTAACTCCAGGACCATATGTCTAAAAATCTGTATTGGAAATATCTTCTTGGGTGGCCCTGATGCATCTTAAACTCAGCATGTACTAAACTGCAGTCATCCCTTGGCATTTTGGGGGGATTGGATCCAGGACCCCACCAAAACTCAAGTCCCTTATATAAAGTAGAGCAGTATTTGCACATAACCTAGCTCCGTCCCTCTGTATACTTTAAATCATCTCTAGATTATTTATAATACCTAATACAGTGTAAATGTAGTGTAAGTATAGTTGCTATACTGTATTGTTTAGGGAATAATGGCAAGGAACAAAGTTTGTACATGTTCAGTACATACAACCACGGTAGACCTAACTGTATAGTATGTTTTTTCCATGCTGTGGACGTGAGAGCTAATTGTACATACATTACCACTCCCCACCCCAAGTATGTTCTATATTCTTGATCTTCCCAATCCATATTCTCTTCTTTATCTCCCCTGCCAATGCTTTGGCTCAAGTTCAATAGCAAAATAACTGATCTGCTTGCTTCTAATCTTTCCTTAATCTAATATGGCTCCCATATTTCTGCCACAGTAATTTTCCTAATTAGAATATCTTTATATACTTCTCTCTGCTTTCAAACTCTACTTTTCAGATAAAAGGTATTCATGATCTCTCTGTAAACCTCCCTCTAGCCTCAACTCCTGTTTCTGTTTACCTCGTATTTTATGATGACTGATTTAGAGCTTTCTACACTCACCAATTTGTGCCTTTCTCTGTCTGCATCCCTCTACCTCACATGTCTTGCTTTCCTCATCTGCTGGTTAGTCCTGTTAGTCACAACTTTGCTTCCCTGAGGACTCCTTCCCTTACTCACTCTGTCTGTTGTGCTACCTCAACACCTTGAACCGTTTTGGAACATAATTCTTTACATGTCAGCCTTCCTACCGAAATGGTGGTTCATTTCATGTGTCATCTTGACTGGGCTAAGGGATGCCCACAGAGTTGATGAACATCACTTTTGGATGTGTCTGTGAGGCTCTTTTAAGTAGACATTAGCACTAGTATTTGAATTGGTAAACTGAATAAAGAAGATCACCTTCCCCCAGATAAAATCCAATCTGTTGAGGCCCTGAATAGAACAAAAAGGTGGAGGAAGGGAACACCTGCTTTTTGCTTGAGCTGGGACACTGATTTTCTGCCTTCAGACATTGCCACTCCTGCTTTTTGGGCTTTCAAACTTAGTCGAGGACTTAGATGATTGCCCCCCTTAGTTCTCTGGCCTTTGAACCAGGACTAAATTACACCACAGGCTTTCTGGTTCTCCACCTTGTAGATGCCAGCTTTTGGGACTTCTTGGCTTTCATAATTGTGTGAGCCAAAGCTTCTCTGATATATACCTCTCACTAAATATCCTCTTGGAGGCTCCTGACTAACACAGGCTCCCTGACATTAAGGGTAATGTCTCAGTCAACTGTGAGTAACCATGTCTGTACGTTTTTGGCCTCATCAGCCTGTGCCTGCTCCAAAAAGTGACCTCATATATGTTCCATTTTATACTCAAATAATAATGGCACAAGTTCCCGCTAATCCACTTGCCAGAAATGGATTTCCCTTCCAAGGACCCTTCAGCTATTTTTGAGGGACTTCCAGAATATTGCTCTGCTTTCACCCTCACTCTGATTTTGGCTTGAAGAAGGCCCATGCGGAAACTGGCCTACAGCTTCTACCAGAAATAACCATTTTTAGAAATAACATGTCAAGCATAATTTTAGACACCTTCCTCCCCCACTTCCTCTGTCACATCACCGGTTGCCCTCCACCTGGAGAATCATTCAGCTTCTGCAAACTACTGAAGGGTCATTTCACCTAAGTTCAACCAAATCATTGACTGACTATGACCTCTTCAGCCTGGTCCTCAAACCAGGTATTCTTACTTGGGAATTTCAAGTCCAAAGCACTGAAACACACTGCCCTTTAGTCGCAGGGGAAAAGTTGCTAGATAGCCATTCCATGACCTTAGCCAGTCAAATCATGTCTAACTTGCTGGAGTTAGAAATTAACGAATCCCTGAGTAAGCAGGCACTAGCTGGTGGAGATGGAGAAAGAATTGGCCATGTAGAGGGTAATAGCAGAGAGTTTCTGCTGCTAATGTCTGTAAAGACACCTCAACTCCAGAAGACCAGAAGCCTTAGTTCCTGTGAGAACGGGTTGTAGCATGACTCAATATCAGATACTGGGACATCCTTGTCTCCTGCCTGGCCTGTTATTTATTTCAATTTCTTCTTCTTTATCCTCCTCCCCAATGAATCAATTTAATTAGATCTCTGTTCCTTCCACCCCAACAGTAGGCCACAGTAGGGAGCTGATTAGTACTCAGTGGATTATACCTTAGGGACTTAAATCAGAGAAATAGCAACATAAATTCTGTGGTCAAGCAATATTTCATGGAAGAACCAGAACTTTTGGAGAGGGGAGGGAAAGGATAGAGAAGGATACATTCCAGGCCTGAGACAGAGCACAGTAAATAGCCTAGGTCATGCTAAGGAGAAGGCTTGTTAGTTGTCATTGGTGATTGTGTGGGGATGCTGAAGGCATGAGATTTCTTGTGATTTTCAGGCTTCCAGCAATCCCCCTTCAATTTCCCCAAGTCATTCTTTGGATTAGTCTGACCCCAAAACTTGGGAAAGACAAAGAATGACTACTAAAAAAATCACACTATGCCACAGAAGATGGAAAGGTAAAATTGTGCTGTAATAATCTCGCAGACAGAATGAATGTTGTAGTGGATTATTATGTTGTCTAAAAACAGTCTTTGTGAATGGTGAATGACACTTGTGAAATTTTCAGCTATTTACTTTGCAGTGCTTCCATTTCCATTCAATTTGGAGTGATGGTTTCTCTTTTCCAATGCCTCCCCTTTTCCTTCATTTTGGCAGTGGGAAATAACCTGACAAGCTGCATTCAGGAACTCTCGCAAGGTAAAGCCTCTCAAAGTTCTCCAGAGTTCTGGAAAGTTCCACCTCTTCTACTGTGTTAGTATGAGAGAGAGTGTGGGTGTATATGTGTTGTGTGTGTGTGTGAGAGAGAGAGAGCGAGAGAGCGAGAGAGCGAGAGAGAGAGAGAGAGAGAGAGAGAGAGAGAGAGAGAGAGAGAGAGACTGAGAATGGGAGCTACAAAGGGGCAGCAGCGGTCAGCTACCATGGAGACAGACATGGTGAAGAGGCATTTGTGCAGAAATAGCTCAAGGGTGGGGGAAGTACTTGACGCTAAAGCAAAAACCCTTTAACACTTGAAATTTGTAGGAAAATCCTGAATGTGCCTCAAGCACCCTTTTAAATCTTAATTTTCCTATCATTTAAGTTGCTTTCTCATATTTAATTTACTTTCAAATCCTAGGTAATGTACCCATGGCACAATATTTATTTGCATTGAAAAAATTTGCAAATTTTTAAAAAAGATTTAATTATTTATGCATACAAACTGGGGTACAGACCAGAGGTGGGGCGGCAAGAGGGTTCACCAGAGACAGAGTGGGGAGCAGAACAGGCAGATCGATGGAAACACAATGCTGCGGGGAGCAGCGGGCGAGGACAGGAGAGGTCTGCTGCGCCATGTGGGAATCTCCCAGGCTGGGCCTCGAACTTGCGTTGCCACTGCCGACAGCTCCACAGCACAGCACCTAACCGATGCGTCACCGGGGAGGCCCTGCATTGAGAGTTTAAAGTGAAAATCCAATCAGTTTCTCACCCCTCTGCCCCAGTGCATTAGGATCTTTCTTTGGAGACAATGTGGTGTTTTTTTGTTTGTTTTTTTACTCAACTTCCAAAGACAGTCCATACACCAACTATCAACCATGTATATGTGCATATGCTCTTTTCCTCCTTATTTTAAACATAAACAGGAGCATACGCTACACACCACTCTGTACTTAAATTTTTCGTTACTTAACATGTATCTTGGGTATGTATAATTTTAGGACTTTAATGAAGCCTTTTTTTAAAACAGCTAATATGGTATACTGTTGGGTGAATGTGGCATTATTTGTTTACAAGTTTTCTGTTGAAATTGGTATGGACTGAATTGTGCATCCCCAAAATTGATAGGCTGAAGTCCTAACTCTCAGTGCCTCAGAAGTGATGTTTAGAGATAAGGTTTTGAGAGAGGTAATTAGGTTAGATGACATTATCAGGGGTGGGCCCTAATCCAATATGAATGGTATCCTTATAAGAAGAGGTGATCGGGACAGAAACACACAGAGAGGGAAGACCATGTGAAGGTCCAGGGAGAAGATGGTTATCTGAAGCCAAGAAGAAAGTCTCATAAGGAACCAACCTTGCTGACCCTTAATCTTAGATTCTCTGCCACCAGAATCATAAAAAAATAAATATATATGTTCTTTAGGTCACCCAGCCTGTGATGCTTTGTTATGACAGCCTGAGCTAACTAATACATGTAGGTAGCTAGGTTGCATTCAGTCTTACTATTACACTATTACAACTATACTTTAATAGTTAATATTGTTTATATATCTGTAGGTTAAATTCAAACAGCAGAACTCTCTGTTCAGAGCAAAATAAAGACTCTTGTTTATAGAACTATGTGAAGGGAATCCAGAAAGTTGATCAACCAGTTTTGTTATATATGTTGAAGCCCTATTAAGTTTAAAATGAAAGCCAAAACCAGGGCATAGGAAAAAAAAATAGCCATTGTAGATCTTAGACAGTTGAAATGGAAAGACTAGTACAGACCACACAGTTTTATTTTTTTTATTTTTATATTTTTAAGATTTTTTTTTTAAAGATTTATTTATTTTTGCATACAAGCTGGGGTGCAGGCCAGAGGTATGCGTCAGTGAGAGAGTTCTCCAGAGACAGAGTAGGGAGCAGAACAGGTAGATGGACCAAAACACACTGCTGAGGTGAGCAGTGGGCGAAGCAGGAGAGGTCTGCTGCGCCATGTGGGAATCTCCCTGGCAAGCATTGAACTTGCCGCCGCTGACAACTCCTCAGTGCTGTGCTTAACCCATTGCACTACCAGGGAGGCCCCAGACCACCCAGTTTTAATCCCCTGTTATGCACATGAGGAAACTGAGTCCAGAGAAGACCATAGCGCCAGACCTGAGGGGGATACAACACAACAGAGCACACCCAGCCTCATGATGTCCTGTTGGCGTCATTTTTTATTACACTTTAATACAGAAACTGAGGTTTATAGGGAGGTGGGAGGAACATAAAAAGATGATTAACTGTGGAAAGGTGGTTAAGGTACAACTGTGGAACCATCATTGAATTAAGTGGTGAAACCTCTCCTCCAATAGGATATTTATGGGTCTGATTTCAGTCATCAAAATTTAAAATATGCAATATTTTTGTCAAGTTCCAAAGCCAAATTTCTAGAGGCAAGTATAACAATTCATCACTTTGACAATAAACATAATAGCTACCATTTGTCAAGCACCTTCTATCTGGCCAACAACACCATGTCCTTAAATATGCTTTTTCTTCAGAGAGTTACTATTTAAACTATTTGGTTTCATCTTTTTTTTTTTTTTAAAGAATTATTCCTTTATTGTAATATTTTTATTTATTTTATTTGTATTTGTGTAGAAGAACTGGGGTACAGGACAGAGGTGCAGGGGGTGAGAGGACTCACCAGAGACAGTGGGGAGCAGAGCAGAGGACCCACTGAAATACACTGCTAAGGAGAGCAGTGGTAGCGCTGAGATCTTAACCCCCAGGCCACCAGGGAGGCCCCAGGTTTCATCATTTGTAAAAAGGAGACAGATGACATGGGTAATCCACATACAGGGTTTAGCAGTGTGCCTGGTAACAACTGGTACTTCATAAGTGTTAGCTGTTATTATTAATATCATTTATTTCTCAAAATAATACAATGAGGGGCCTCCCTGGTGGCACAAGGGGTTAAGTCTCAGCACTATGAAGCAATCAGCAGCCACTGCTGCATGAGTTTGATCCCTGGCCAGGCAGCTGACCCACATGGCACAGCAGACCACTCCTGTCTCCCACACTGCTCCCCTTAGCAGTGTATTTCAGTAGACCGGCCTGTTCTGCTCCCCACTCTGTCTCTGGTGAATCTTCTCAGGCCCACTCCTATCCCCCCACCCCCGCAGCTCTGACCTATACCCCAGCTCTTGTATGCATAAATAAATAAATCTTTTTTAAAAAAATAAGAATACAGTGAGGTGGGCACTTTTGTTCTTTGTATGGAAATGAGTAAACTAGGACTAAGAAAGTCAGGTAACTTGTTATATTGTCTATAATTTTATTTTTATAATTTTATGATTAACAGTGTGATGCATTTGTGTGTGTGAGATAAATTTGCATCTCCACCCACTGTGGTTAGTTAACATTTAAAGCATCCCATCAGAAACTGTAGGTGACTGTGGGTAAGACCTTCAAATATCATTAGGACTTCTGTTGATGAATGTAAGAGATACTGAAAATAGGTTTTTACTGGTGAAGTGAGTGGCATCAAGAGGCTTTGGGAGAGAAACTGCAGTCATTTCTGCTCCTGTAGAAATAAGCTACAAGAGCAGGCTTGGCAATCCAGTGGCCCAACTCTTGCTTCCGGAATCCCCACAGTAATGGAAGGCTCTGTCCCTGGGTCCACAAGAAGACTGGCCAATCTACCTTCATAGCATGGTTGCTTTTGAGTGAAGCATCCATGCAAAAATCTTGCAGGTGCACCTGCAATGTTGTAGGAACATCACCCACCTTTATTGCCTGTGTGATTGCGTCTGTCCAGTGTGCCAAAAATGTCTGTGTGTCTCTCTGAAACTTGCTGTCGTTGAAATGTAACACTGGGAGCAGCCTATTAGAGGAGGAAATAGAATGCTCCCACCCTTCACTAAAAGGCAGCAGGGTGGCAGGCCCCTGGTATCAGGAGGGTTGTTCAGTGGCTAGATTGCCTTGGATCATTTTGTATCACTGGCCTGAAGATGCACAACATTCCAGAACTGGAATCTGAACCACTGAAGTGTATGTTTTGACCTCACCTTACTGCTTGATAATAAAAGAAAGACTGAGGACACTTTTGATAATTCAGTTCAGGATATTTCCATATATTGTAAAATGGCAAAAAAAAAAAAGTATTGTAAAGGATTGATAGTTTCTCTGAACAGGAGTTTTTTCACTTGGCATTGTGGATATTAAGGGACCCTAATGAACTTCAGGTCCCCAAAATCCCTGGTAATTGTACACAACATTTTTTGAGTTGTGTGCGTGTATGGAGTTATTTTTCCTGATCAGAGCCCCCAGCTTTGACAGGGCATGTCTAAAGGGTCTGTCTATGATTCTAGTGCCTAGAAAAATTTAGTTCTGCTTTAGAAAACCAGCTATAAACTTTTTATATGCTCTCTGAAGACATTTTCCCAGACATCATCAGCACATGAATTTTCTCAAGACAATTTACAGTTACAGGTAAATGGGAAATGTCATTGTCCTCATTTTGCTAACCAAAGACTGGAAATGCCGAGAAATTAAGACAATTCAGCACCAGGAATGCTGGTGCATGGTCTAGCTCTGAAGCTGCTCTAGGAGGAGCCCTTCGCCTGGATCCTTCAACGCTGGCATGCAGCTCCTTGATTAGGCTAATTTGCTGGCCAGGCCTCTAACTTTTCCTAAAAGTGCCTCCCCTGTTTCTGTCTCAGGGTTTTTAGCTCTGACCATTGTCTGTGACTTGGCCTGCAGGGCCAGCCAGAGATTACCAGCTTCCCTGGCCACCCCCAGGGACCAGGCTCCTTTCTTCCTCAGCTCCAGGATAGCACTTCAGTCTATGTAAGTGGACAAAGTCAAAGCATTAACCATGTACTGCCAGGCTTCCTTTCTTATATTCTTGTCTTAAATCACTCCCTGCACCTTGTGTTGGTTGCCTGCGTTTGCCAGGCCACGTTGTTGTGGAAAGGTAACCATCAGTATTGTATTTCTCAGGCTCTGTCTTCATCTACTGAGGCAGGTCCTTCACCTCCTTGATTTCACCCTGCTGCTTCCTGGAATCCCCAGGGTGGCCCACATGTGACCTGATACCGTCCCTACCTTCCACACTGGCTCTGGCCAATAGGGAGGGATCCTGCTGAGGCTCTCTTCCTAAACCACCCTCCACCCCTGATGCCTGCATAGCTCTGAGAATTGGCTCTCTCTTGAAAAAAACCCAGTATAAAAAAGGGTTTTATTTTCAAATTAAATCTTCAAATGAAATGATTCACAAGGCCCAATATGTAAAACAAATATGATTGGAACCGCTCTAGGTGAAAACGGTGAATGTGGTGCTTCCTACAGCTGAGCTTTGTCTGGTGAGGGGCTTCTAAAACCTTGCTCCCAGAGCACCATCTCACCCAGCACACAGATGAGATGCATTACATCAGAAAAGGATATTTCCTGCTCAAAAGGAATGCAAGTTGATTTTCATATAGGCCAGCCAGAAATGAAGTTGTATCTGATGATGATTTATTTATCTCTCTCCCCCTGCACTTCTCTTGAGTCCTAGCTCCAGGGTTTAATCTCTCTCAGTCCCTCTTCTTTGCTAGCTCCTTTAGCTGAGCTGCTTTCATCCTGGCAGGTGATCGCCATAAGCCTTTAAGGAGTAGTAAAATGAGACGGAGAAATAGTCAGAATCCCGAAGGCTGCTTTAGGTGGTGTTTGTTCGGTCTCACCCACTCTCCCTCTGCGCTTCAGGTTTTCCGTTTAGGCTCATTGATGCCACACCCCGAGCATTCCAGCTGAGCTCTCTGTTGCTGAGCCAGAGCTTGTGGACGGCTGGAAAAAAATGTGCTGAAGAAGCAAGATCTTCATGCTGTCATCTGTTTGGGACTCACCCCAATAGCCTCAGCCAGGCTTCGCAGAACCAGGTGCTGAGATGGTCTGCCCTGTATGGTGAAAAATGTGAGGGGAGTGAGCAAAGCCCTCACCCTCTCCTGCCCTCCCTCTCCTGGTTGGGATGACTGCAGAGTGAGCAAGCATCAAGGACAGAGCGCAGACCTGCCAGAGCAAGAGAGGTTTGTGTGGGCCATTTAGAGTGATTCATGAGATTTCCACCTGATAAAGGAATGTCAATCCTTCCTGGCTGTGTTTTAGGAAATGCTCAATTGTGGAAATTCCTCACCAAGATAAAGGAACTCTTGTACACTGTTGGTGAGAATGTCAATGGGTACAATCTGTATGGAAAGCAGTATGGTGGGCCTCAAAAAATTAAAATAGCTCTACCATATCATCTAGCAATTCCACTTCTAGGTATCTACCGGAAGAATATGAAACACTAATTCAAAAAGTATTATTCATCCCTCTGTCTATTGCAGCACTAGTCACAAAAGCCAAGATATGGCATATGTACAGCTATAAAAAAGGTGAAATCTTGCCATTTTTGACAACATGAATGGAACTTGAGGAAGCTTAAGTGAAATGTTAGGAGATAAATACTGTATGATTTCACTCACGTGTGGTCTATAAAGAAAAAAAGCATATGAACAGACAAAACAAAACAAAAACACTTGGATTCTAACAGGACTGAGATTACTGAAAGGGGAGATAAGGTGGTGAGTCCAGTGGACTATGGTGGAGGGTCGTTGGTATTTTGGGGGTGGGTGTAGTTTGGTAACACACGTTTGAAGAAGTATGAACCTATACTCCTAAAACATATATAGTGTTGTAAACCAAGGCTACCTTAAACAATAACAACAAATACGTTTGTGAAATGTTTGTTAAAAAAAAAAAGAAAATTCTCTTCAAATGCTACACACTGCAAACTCCAGACTGTTCCTGTTTTCCAGGTTTGGAAAAACAGGCTATAGAAGGGAAATTGGATTCTAAAATGACACTTAGAGACACCTCCATGTCTCAGGTGTAGGTTCTAGATTAAAATGGCTGCTGGCCCTGGGGACACTGTTCCAGGAGTGTGGCTACTTGCCTGCTCTTCCTGGAACTGTACATTCCACAGCCATTAGCTTATTCCGTGGCCCCTTTGGGACTTTGATAAGTAACCGTAACTCACATTTCTGTAGCAGTTTGTAGTTCCAGAGGCACTTTCCCACATATATCAGATGGGGTTCACTGCAGGTAACAGAAACAGAAAGGGACGCAGTATAGAGCAGGCTTCAGTCTGGGCTTGAGTACTCAGCCTGTGGGATGAGTCCTAAGACTGTCCCAGAACTTGCCTGCAAGAGACTATCTACTTCTGGCCTCCTGGGTGGTGCAGGGGTTAGGTGCTGCACTGTGGAGCTGTCGGCAGCGATGACTCAAGTTCGAGGCCCTGCCTGGGAGATTCCCACATGGCCATGGCGCGGCAGACCTCTCCTGCCTCGCCCACTGCTCCCCTCAGCAGTGTGTTTCCTTTGATCTGCCTGTTCTGTTCCCCACTTTGTCTCTGGTGAACCCTCTCGCTGTCCCATGCCTCTGGTCTGTACCTCAGCTTGTATGCATAAATAAATGAATCTTAAAAAAAAAAAGATCATCTACTTCTATTACAAGCAGGAAGCCCCTGCCAGAAATGCTGCTTCCAAGCATAGCTTACTCTCTTCATTGTAACTTGGGGATCAGAACTGTTGACTCCAGCAACCTGTGACTCCAGTTTTGATTTGTGTCAGCAGAATGCATACCTCATAACAACCCCTCTCCCTTCTTAACTTCCTAAATTCAAGCCTGGTACAAGGATGACTGATTCCAAATTGCATCTGGAGAGATAGATGCTGGGGAATCTAGAAAGCAGGTTTTAGCTTTCCAGACTCTCTAATACAGGAAGGCACACTAGAAAATTGGGATAGATATCTAGTCTGTATCTGCCACTCCATGTGATAGCCCATTTAACATTCATAGAAAATTGGAAAAGTGACAGGAGAAGTGACAGGGGGATGGGAAGTCAGGGGCTGTTGCTGAGCAAATGAAATTTGTGTTGAGGTATGAAGACTGCTAGGGGTTAAACTAGGTGAAGGACAGAGCAGGAACAGTATTCCAGGCAGGAGAAATACAATAGCATGCATAATGGTTCCGAAAATGGAAGGAGCATGATATAACTATAGGACTGAAAGAAAGAGAGAGAGAGGGTCAGCCTGTGGGGTGGGGAGAGAAAGATGTGAAGGAGGCTGGAGAGGCAGCAGGGATGTATGGGCAAGCCCGATAGGCCATATTAAGGAATTTGGGCTTTGTTCTAAGAGCAATGGGATGCCGTTCAAGGGTTTTATGGAGGGGAAATGTACGTGGGGCGTGATTATATTTAATTTTAAAAGGGTCACTGGCTGTAGTATATGTCCTGACACTCTACCTGTATTTGCTTACCAAGGTCCACAATTTGCAACCAAAAGATCTTTTATTTTTACATCATTCCCTTTCTTTCATTCCAATAGAAGGGAAAAACACACACATAACAGCAAGATTATGTCCACACATCTGAGAAGGTATTTATAGGGGGTTTTGCATTTGTATAAATAAAAGCATTTGGGGGGAAAGCATTAATTTCCTTTGTAGCTGCTTTAGGATATAAGGGGGCCCGTATACAGTGTGAACTGCTTGAAATACTTCTGCATATTGTTCTGTGGGTGGAGCTCAACGAGGTGTGGAAATGAATCAGCAGGCGAGGCCTCTGATGGTCTCCCTGGTCCTCTAGAAATTGGCTGGTGCTGGGCTGCCTGGAAGGTGCGCAGGCACCTTCCTCCAGTGGGTATGAACGCCACGTCCAGCAGGAGGCCTTACCATCTGGAGACCTGGGTTCTGAGTCCAGGCTGTAAGCTCTAGATGGCAGAGATTGTAACTTCTGTTTTTCTTCCTGACAATACTCATCTTGGTCGGTTCGTTGCCTTGAGCTCAAAAAAATTTCATGACTCTCGAGATTCTTGACTTTCTGGGTCATGGTTACTGTGGGATTGGGGTGGGTTCCTTGGCCCCCAGCTTAAGAACCTTTGGTTAGACTAACCCCCCAAGAGGTTTCTCCGAAGTGAACGTTTCTGATGCTCCACTGCCTATACACTGAGGGGGCAGCAGAGGTGGTCCACACTGGGTCTGAATCAGCTGCCAGGCACAGGAAGTGTGCTCTGTGAGATTGTCCCTGGGTGGTAAATGGAAGCTGCTGCAGTCCTGTGGGCACAGCCTCCCCTTCCTGCTGTGGGGTGCAGAGCCAGAGGGGGTCTGCTGATGCATTTGGGGGTAGAGTGTAAGCAACCACTTAAATGTGTGGGCCACAGACATTGGTGTTGTTGGCTTACCCTGCTTGTCTTTTATAGGTTTTTCAGAAGAATTTCTAAGGTAGGGACCCTGTAGATGTGACTTGGCTCATAGGCTGATTGCTTTTCAAAGCCCTGTTCCCCTCCTGCAGAAAGCATTTGGTTCTGTGGAACTGGGCTCTTTGTATGAGCAACCAGAATGTGCTCAGTTTGAAGCCCTGAAGCTCACTGCTTTGTTCATTCGGATCACCCCGCCCCCAGTCTCTGCTGCTCCATCGGTAGCTGCCCAACAGGAATAGAATCTCAGTGAAAGATCTTGATTTATAGTTAGGGTATTCTGAAAGAAATAGACACCAAGAAGCCAAAACATTTTTTTCCCATGAAAAAATACAACTACAATTAATAAAGCAAAACATTATGGACAGAGTGTAGTCAAATTCAGAGAGACAGAACATGGGATGGTGGTGAGGGCTGAGGGTACTCCAGGGGAGATTGAGGGTTGGTGTTTATTGGGTACAGAGTTTCAGTTTGGGGTGATGACAAAGTTCTGGAGATTTGTACCATAGTGTGAGTGCATTAATGCCACTGGACTATCCACTGAAAAATGGTTAAATGGTAAATTTTATGTTATGCATAGTTTGCTACTACGAATTTTTTTTTAAAAACCTATTATGGCAAGAGCATTGCCTCAATGAAGAGCCTAAAATTGTTGACTTTTAGCTTGGGTGTGTGGTGTGAGTGTGAGTGTATTTATATTAAGAGTAACCAGTTTCCTGAAAACATATAACCTACCCTTGGCCAAAAGCTTCTTTTCCTGTGTTTTTGTGCATCCTCAAACTGTCTCCACAGTGTTGGTCAGGAAGTAGGTGATTCATGGGGACTTTATGACAGATTCCTGAGTCAAACACACACACACAAACACACACGCACAGAGCCTTCTAAGACTGGGAGTGATTTGGATGCCAGAGGAAGATAAATGTGCCTGGGGCAGGCAGGAGGTGCCCGGTTGGTTTACAGGATGTTCTGGAAGCCTCCTGTGGTTTAGTCATGTACCGAAGCTGTGACCATAGCCCCCAACCCTAGCATTACTTCTCACTGTCCCCTTTTAAGGTCACTCTATATGGTGGCCACAGTGGGAGCAGTTGCTACCAGGAGGCCCTGGTGCTCTCTTGGTATCTCTGGGCTGTGTGTGTTTCAGGGGCCTCCTCACACTCCTTTGTGAGCAGTGTAGGTATCCAGAATGGTTGGTGTGTGGTGGGAGCATGGTCAGATTAAAAACAAGGCCGCTCCTGGTGGCCAGGAACCGGTTTGGGAGCTTTGAATTATATTAACAAATGGAGGGTTGACTTAGATGTTAGGAGACCTGGGTTTAGGCTTGATTGTACCATTAATTTTTGTTGCCATAGTAAATCACACAAGGCCTTGATCTACGCCCACCCCACCTTTTTTTTTTTTAACACTTTGTGGTCCGCTCTCGTATTAGTACGTGTTTTGTCACCAGTATCAGGTGGCTGCTCACGTATTAATACGTGTTCATCTAGTCTCCGGTTTTTCATGCCGCGGTGGATTTATTTGGAACTATTAGGAGCTATTTCTTTGATCGTACTCAGTCTAGAAGCTTTACACATTGTTTTGGTGAAAGTGTAAGGTGTTTTATGAGAGATATTACAGTTTTTTAAATATCCAGTTGTTCAGGAGTTGTGTGTGTTTTATTGAATGCTTATACCATTCATGAGGTGGCACAGAAAATGGCCGGCCCCAAGGGCTGGTAAATTTAAAGGGCACTGGCACACAAAGTGTTAAGATTTATTTATTTATGCATACAAGCTGTGGTGCAGGCCAGAGGCGTGGGGCAGCGAGAGAGTTCACAAGAGACACAGTGGGAAGCAAAACAGGCAGACCAACGAGAGAAATACACACTGCTGAGGTGAGCAGCAGGCAAAGCAGGAGAGGTCTGCAGCGCCATGTGGGAATCTACCCCAGCCGGGCGTTGAACTCGCTTCACCGCTGCCGACAGACCCACAACAAGCTCCACAGCGCAGCGCTTAAACACTGTGCCACCAGGGAGGCCCACATCCACCCCTCTTGTGCCCACAGCTGATGTCTCTCACTTCTCACAGCTCACAGCTCTCTCCCACCTAGCCCATAAATGCCAGCTCACTTCCTTCTTTGACAGCCTTCTCAAATTACTTTCAATGAATTGGAGTTAGCATTTCAAATGACATCTGTTTGCCAGCCTAAACGCTGAATTGTTGGTTCTCAGTTCTGACTACTCATTAGACTCCCTGAAGGGCCTTTACAAAATATAGATGTCTGACCCCTACCTCGAACCTACCCTCATGGACTCTGGTTTAACTGGTCTGGCATGAGATGCAAGCCTCTTAAAGTTTTAAGATTTTAAAAGCTCTCCAGGTGATTCTAATGGGTAGTCAGCACTGAGGGTCACTGGATTAGAGGATCCGTGAGGCCTTTCCCAGGGCTAATATCCAGTCACTCTGTGACCAAGCGTTGGCATTAGGATGGTAGAAGGGATTGTGCCAGTTGGACCCAGCATGATGGCAAGAACATTAATTGGAAATTAGGAGACCTGGTTCTTGCTTCTGGTTTTTAATCCTAATTTGTTTGTGATCTTGGGTCAGTTATTCCTTTTGAGCTATAGATTCCGTGTGTTTGGACTGGGAATAACAAGCTTTCGAGCATCCTGCTTCCCTATGTTTCAGGAGAATGAACTGGCAAAAGGTCTATCTGTAAAGTGCTACAGGGAGTGCTGCATACATTTTTCCATTTTTATAATCGAAGTGCTCCCACCCCCAATATGTTTTGAAAAAAATGGTAGAAATTTTTGAATCCACTCCTTATGGGTATTTTGTGATGATCCAGTGAAATGGCAAACACAACAGCTCCCTGCATGATGCCTGGGAGGTGGCAATAAATGTTGCCTGGAAGGTTTGATGGAAAGTTCTGCAGCCATAAACCACAGAGAGAGCTCCACATGCTTTCAAAGGAAGGACAAGCTCATTTCTGTGGTTGCTTTGTTAGAATTGGCCCTTTATTTGCTTTTTCTAAGGTAAAAAATGATGACTCGCAGTGCCTGAAATATCCTCATTATAAAATATGCAAATGATAGAGAAATAAAAGAGCAAAATATGAATGTCCTCATTATCTCTCCCACCCTATTATTCCCGCTGCAGAAGTAACACAGACAGGATTGCAGTGTATCTGTCTAGCCCAATTTATATGCATTTCTATCACACACATTAAAACTTTTTTTCTAACAGCAGTGGATTTGCTGTATTGCGCATTTTAGAGATCATTCCATGACTTTGGGCAAGTTATTTAATTTCTCAGAGCCTTAGTTTCCTCATCTGTAAAAGGGGACAATAACATAAGATCTTTTTAAAGGTAGAATTAGTAAATATTTGTAAAGCTCTGGAAACAGTGTCTGCACTTTTCTAAGGCTAAGTTCACAATAAATCTTATGGAAATAATTCCTACCGAATTAATGCTTATTAGCTAACAGCTTAAAAATAAAAAATTCTATATCTTCATTTATGTTGACCTTGGGGCTGATTGCAACCTCGCCCAGATCCTCAAGTTGAAATTTGGTTAATAGGCTGTTTTGAAAGTACCTTGTACTGACCTTTCATATTTCATACAATGCATGATGAGCAATAGGGCGTGAGCTTGGAGACTTCATTAATTTTTATCTTGTTGGATATTCTGATCCCAGTCTTCTTATTCCACTTAGTGGAATAGGTATAACTGGTGGGTACAGTGTTACCGACCAGGTAAGAGGTGTTGAGAAGAAATGGACTCAAAGTGGTCACCAGCTCATTGATGAGTACTCTATGACCTCAATGTGTTGATGAGCAGTAGGTCATGACCTCTCTTTAGGTTTTGTTAGGGAAGGCACAAGAGAAGAGAAGGTATTGGCATTTTGCCTCTAGTAAGAATTTTGATTAAGGATAAACATATTCCAAGATGCTGTGAGGTTGAAGTCACATGAATGCTAAGTGATTTCTTGGCATCAAAAATCAATCTCTTTCATGTCAGTCCTAAAAAAATAAACACTTTTACCTTCTTTGGTACCAGGAATAGCCAGGTTGGCTTCAGCTATTACAGCAAAAGCTTTTAAAATAATTACTTTTAGAATACGATAATATTAATGGTTAGCTTTGTATTAAAATTGAAGAGATAAGTAGTTAAATACTAGGAATAATAAAACTTGGAAGTGTCATTGTGTAATAAGTTTGCCCTTTGAAAGTATTGTTTTTCAATGATTTTGCTCAGTGAATCATTCAGGAAAAATTAAACCTCTCACTAAATAATCCTTTTTCTATGATTTCGGTGACTTCTTAAAATGATCCTTGATTTTCATACATTAGAGTCAGACCCTTCAAAACAACAGATTTTTTAAAAAGTAATTATGCTCATTTATATGGTACTTTCTATGTGTGGGCAGGATGCATGCACAATCTTATCAACTTTGCAACCAGATAATGATTATTACCACTCCATTTTAGAGATGAAGAAACTGAGGCATAGAGAGGCTAAATAATTGGTCAAATGAAAACAACAGCTAATGGCAGAACTGAGATTCAAAGTTAGCTTACCTTTTTGAGTCCTAAAGAATCTAACTGGTTGCTCCATGAACCAGAGGTGTCTGTTAAAATGAGGTTAATTACTGTAGAGATCTGATTTACTGCAGGTCTAATCAAGTCCCTTAATATCAGAGGTATGCAGAGTGAAAAGTGTGTTTATGTGTTGACATGTATACTTGTGTGTAAGAAAAGGAGCAGTGGGGTGGGAAGAATGGGAATCTGGTAAACTGATTAAGTATAGCTCTTTTGGAAAGACCCCTCTCCCAGTGACTTGCTTCTGCCTGGGCATAAAATGACTTGCAAAGGGTGGAAGCAGCCCCAGATTCCCTCTGAAGCCTGGAGGCCTCTGGGAAGAGCAGGCCAGTCTGTTGGGAAAGGCAGTTTTGTAATTAAATTAAGGGAAAAGGAAACTGGACTGAAAATCCAGAACTTAAACTTCATACAGCTGCTTCCTGTTCTTTAATTGTTGCTGCAACTAGTGTAATAAAAATCAGAATTTCTTTTTCTCTTTTCTTTTTAAGT
Organism: Scalopus aquaticus; assembly: GCA_004024925.1. Lineage (NCBI taxonomy): Eukaryota > Metazoa > Chordata > Mammalia > Eulipotyphla > Talpidae > Scalopus > Scalopus aquaticus. The sequence continues at coordinate 48,772 of PVIJ01009160.1, read as the reverse complement.
CCAATTATAAGGTAAAAATTCAGAGAAGTCCACATTTGCTCTCTTAAGCTAGTGTGCTCTCTTTTTCTGTCTTTCTCTACACACACACACACACACACACACACACACACACACACACACTCGAGTTAATTGTAGACATGCTAAAACTTCACCACATCAGCATATATGTCCTAAGTCATTTTCCTATCATCTCTTGCAATCTTTTACAATGATTATATTAGGGAATTTTGACATTGAGTACTGATAGAGTACCAGTAAGACTACATAGTTCCGGTTGAAATTTCCCAATGACATCCTTCATAAAATTTGTAAAATTTTTTTTTCTGATCTAATTGAGCCTCAAGTATTGCATTTATTGCTAGATCTCTTTAACTTCCTTTAGTCTGGGATAATTCCTCAGCACCTTTTTTTCTCATTCTATGTATCAGTGGCATTTTTTAAGTGCCTAAGTGAGTTGTTTTGCAGAACTTCTCTCAGTTTGGATTCAACTGGCTCTTTTCTAATAGTTAAATTTGTGAGATCCAGTTGATAGAGTCAAGTGATCCAACTGGCATTTTTAATATTATATCTATGTATTTTATATGCATATATAAAAATATATTATAAAAGTAACATAATTATATGTTTAGAAAACTTAAATGGCCTTTAAAAGTACAAATAATAACTGATGTCCCCTTGCCCCAGGGGAGAAGTTTCTATTTCTGTCCTGAAAAGCATCTCTACCTATAGTGGAGTGTCTGGCTCCATGTTTATACGTGCTTTTTTATTTTCACAAAGGAATAGTGCAAGCAAAGGCTCAGGTCCTTTCAACCACCTTTGTGTTTCAGTGAAGGAAAATTCCTGGGGTGAATAAATCTTCCAGTTGTTCCTTAGTTTATACAAAATCTCTGTGCAACTGCTGTCCCTCGCCTTTGTGGGAAGCGGCCGTGGGTTTGCACTGAGGCGGCAGAATTTGATGATTAACACAGACCAAGGTCAGTTGTAAGGCATTGGCCCCATCTAATCAAATAGTTCCCTTATGGGGTTGATTGGGAAAAATTGATGGTTAATTAACTGAGAGGAGCTTTTAAACAAGGCACAAAATCTCAGGCTGAACTCAGGAGTGAAGGGGATGAAGATCTCTGCTGAAGATGCCGAGCAAGGGTTGCTTTTTTTAAATTTCATTTTTTTTAATATCATTTTTTTCTTTTAAAAAATGTGGTAAAATTCACATGATATCAAATTTACCTTAGTGACATTTAGTGCATTCACAGTGTGGTACAACCATCCCTGTTACCTAGTCCCAAAACACTTTGATCACCCCAAAAGGAGTCCCTGTGTTCATCAGCACCCTCTCCTTACCTCCCTCTCTCCTCAGCCCCTGGTTACCACTTACCCATCTTCTCCCAATCTGGACTTGTCCATTTTGAGTAATTCATGTTGATGGCATCATATACAATATCTGGTCCTCCCTGGCCTCACTCACTCAGCATGTGTCTCCTCATCACTTGAAATACCCCATGAAATGTCCTTCTCTTTGAAGAAAAGATTTCAGAATTTCTGCTGTCAGTAAGTACTGCCTGCTGTTTACTCCTGCTGAAATTATATGGTGGTGTGTGTGTGTGTGTGTGTGTGTGTGTGTGTCTAGAATCAGATAGACTGGGATTAGCAAGAAACTCTTTAAGAATCCATTTATTTGATGGCTAATGATGGTCATCACCCATGTTGTTGCATGTCTTGGCACTTCATATCTTTTCATGTCTGAATAATATTCATAGAGTGGGTAGACACATTTAAAAACATCCATTCCAAAGCTGATGACCCACTCTTCAATTGCTGCAAATCTTGGAACCCTCCTGCGTGGGACATTTAAAACTGTGAAAACCATGAAGTATGTTGGTGATCTCCTTGGGCAAGAATTTAATATGCCAAATAAATTATTTTTAAAATCTTCAGGTCCCTGCTGACTACGTGAGTAGTCTCTGAAAGGTAAAAGAATAACTTCTTGACCAGAAAATAGAGCCTTTAAGGTTCATGACAAGTCACCTGACCTCTTTTAACATCTTTTTAAAAGTGATCTGCCTTCTCACCCCACGGATTCTTCCATTGCAAGCCCTCTGGGGTGATAGGTCCCTAGACCCCAAAGCTCCTTAAATCATGGCCTGAATCATGAATATGAATCAGATGGAGCAGCTGAGGGAAGGGGCGGCCGTGAGCTGCACGGTGGTTGGGTCCAGCTCTCGGGGCCCCACAGAGAACTGCTTTCCTTGCTTCTTGTCTCCTCATCACTTGAAATTCCCCATGAAATGTCCTTCTCTTTGAAGAAAAGATTTCAGAATTTCTGCTGTCAATAAAGTACTACCTGCTGTTTACTCCTGCTGAAATTATATGGTGGTGGTGTGTGTGTGTGTGTGTGTCTAGAATCAGATAGACAGGGATTAGCAAGAAACTCTTTAAGAATCCATTTGATGGCTAATGATGGAAAATCCCAGGATTTAAAAGGAGCAGGGAAAAAAAAAAAAAAAAGCTTGACTTGCTTTCCAGACAGATGCAAAATCTCCAACCTTCCCTATAATTAAAGTCTTGGGCCCCACAGTAGGTGGGGAAAGAGGGAAGTACAGACCCAGAGCTAAAAGATAACATCAAACTGCTGATTCCTCAGTGGCATGGAGCATTGTTTAAGCGGTAAAATCTGATGAGGAATAGCTCATTTCCCCTCTCCCTATCCTAGCCTGTCTTTTCCATGATTAACATTTTAAAGACTTCAACAAGAAAGGGAATCCTGCAGGGAGCAAGCCCACATCCTAAAGGAACCCTCAAGGCCTGCCTTCCATATTTGCTCTGGTGTAAATCCTGCTGCTCCAGAGATTGCCCCCTACCCCACCCTTCTCATCCACTACCATTTCTCTTTTTGTCATCTGTCATCCCCTATTTTTCTTTTCAAGCCCTGTCAGAACCCTGGCAGTGCTTTCCCTCCCAGGCACTAGCCTAAACCTTGACTGCTGGGATCGAAACTTTAAGCCTTACATCAGTGGCCCTTCCAAGGTCTCTCCATCAAGTCCAGCTAGGGCAGCAGAAGGGAAGGATTTTACTGATCACTTCATTTGACTTTGAAGATTCTAGTACATTAAAAGCAAACAGCTTGTTTTAGAGACCCACTGGGGAGTTTGGGTGGGGTTGGAAGGAACCAAGTGTCTGGCCTATCCCAGGGGATATTACTCACCCAAATTATGTTTAAAATCTTAGACAAGTTGGTACGTGGTAGTAACTGTCATACTGGCCACTCCTTACTGAAGCCTGAGGTTTTAGAATTCTGATTTGCCTTCTCAAAGAATTAGTTTTTCAAAAATAAAAAGGCCAATGAAGAAGGATCCCAGGTACTTTCTGGGGTGTAATTTCCTTACTGGGTTTTAACATGAGAAAGGCAGGTATGATTGAAATAGTTGTAAGTCTCTAATGTAACCACTGCACTCAACTGTGCATATCCATAGCCGGACTGGGGGTCCTGCCCTGGTCCTTGCACTTCAGGAGAGACTGAGAAAAATTGCAGAGAAAGGCAAACAATGTAACCAGTAGAACAAAGGGGTTTCAGGAGACATGAAAGTGACAATCTCAGGTTCTTGAAAGGAGCCTCTTCATGGGACAGCTTGAAGGTCTCTTTGCAGGACTGTGGAGCAAGTAGGAGGTACCACAGGGCCCAGGAAGGGTAAGCAGGCCTTTATTCACCAAATTCCAGAAGACTCAAACAAGGAGGTCCTGATGGGAGGAACTTTAGGCAATTTTAAAAAGACTTTTGCATAGGAAACTAGTTGACTATAAAGAATTTATTCCAAATAGTTATGCCGATTGAAAAGAAGACTTTCAAGCCATGGATCAGAGAGTCCTACTCTTTAAGGATGAGAATATGAAGAAAGGCGACTCTTATTGGGGAAAAAAGAGAAGAAACTTATGACCTCCAAAATCAGCACTGAGGTGATTTTAGATATTGATCCCTTTAGCTAGTCTTTACCTTTAGAGTTGTGAAGCCACTGGCCACATGTGGCTATTGAGTGCTTGAGATGTAGCTAACTGTACACTTTGAATATATATACTTACATTTATCAGTGATCACAAATTATTTCTCAACAAAGTAAAAAAAAGAAATATAGCTAGTTCAAATTGAGATATGCTGTAAGTGAAAAATACACACTACATTTCAAAGACAGCATGAACCAGAAAGATGTGAACTATCTCACCAATAATTTTTTCAAATGGATATGTTAAAATGATAATGTTTTAGAGCTATCATGCTAAATAAAGTATATTAATTTCACCTATTACATTTTATGTGGCACCTAGAAAATGTCAGTGCACATTGGGACCTCATGTTGTGTTTCTGTTGGAGAGAGTAGCTTTGTAGTCCTTTGCCGATAGCTGTTGCCCTGATTGTGCTCATTGGAGCTGCTCCTCCTTTGTTAACACTGGCCCAGGCATGCACAGTGCTGATCTGTGGCCTGGCTTGAATGTCCGAAAGTCAGTGAACTGAAGGTCAGGGTCACACCACCAGAGCAGAAACACAGGGAATCCTATTGATGAGTGCAAGATTTTTAAAATCTGTCTTTCTGAAGCTGCCTTAAAGAAGAACCAAGGTTTCCAACTTAAGGACTTCTAATTATAGTAGGTATCTAATGGTAGTGCTGGGTTCCTTCGTTGAAGGTACTTAAAACAGTGTCCGTAAGAAATATTTTATAAGCATTCACTATTATTCACCCTGTTCTGGTGTGGAAATGAACAGCTTTAAATAAGTGGGTTTCCTTGACACTAATAATATCTTTTTGTTTTTTGATCCAACTGTTTTAATGCGGGAAATGGTGGTCCCTGCTTTGCCTGTCTGTAGGTTTTCAGGGCATGTCATTGATTGGGTCTGCCCCACTGGTCGGCCAGTGGTAGACCAGAGATCTCTTTCTAGTGAGGAAGGTCTGGACTTGGTCTGTGGTTCCCCATGCCGCTCTGTGGCTCTGGGATGGGTTTTGTTTCTGGGGCACCTGCTGAAGCGCTGAATGTAGCCTCCCTGTCTCACTGCTCTTGTATCCTGCCTGGGCTCCTTGTCCTTTTTTGCCTTGGATGTCTGGGCCATGTTGTCTGTCATGTTTTGGATCCTCCTGGGGCTGAGAGTGCCCTCTCCCCACCACACCTAGCCTCTGCTCATTAAATGTGATTGTGTGTAGTCGTGATGACTTAAAAATGATAAATTTGGTTTCAAGCCAACTATGTCACATGGGTACTATGACGTGGGTCTCAGCTGTTCAGCTACACCACAATTGTCTAAAGCCGTGGAAAACTTCAAAATGACTAGGGAGCATTTTCAAAGGGGTCCATTCATAGAAATTCTGATTTAGTGGGTCTGAGGTGGGACCTTGGCATTTGTACGTATAAAAAGTTCCTGAAGTGATTCTGGTGACTACCCTTGAATGGGAGCCATGAGGTAGACAATAATAATGACAGATATTTTCCTACTAGCATTTTGTTTGTTTGTTTGTTTGTTTTTAAAGATTTATTTATGTATACAAGAACTGGGGTGTAGGCCAGAGGTGTGGGGGTGGTAAGAGGATTCACCAGAGACAGAGTAGGGAGCAGAACAGGCAGACTGACTGAAATACACTGCTGAGGGGAGCAGCGGGCAAGGCACGAGAGGTCTGCTGCACCATGTGGGAAGCTCCTTGGCCAATTATCGAACTCAACTCGTGCTGCAGTGGCTCTGGATAGCTTCATAGTGCTGAGACTTAACCCTTTGTGCCACCAGGGAGGCCCCCCCCTACTGGCATTTTGGTTGTTAACCAACTAATTTACTTGATTTCAAGATTAGATGGCTAATATTTCAGTTCAAACTTAACAGGATAGCTTCTTGTAGAAGTGTGTGTGTGTACTTTTTACATTGTACATTCCCAGCAATTAGCACAATGTCTGGCTTATAGCAAGCTCTAACTAAATGGTTGTTGCATTGATGATTATGCATGCTGAATACTTATTTGGAGAGAAAAATTTCTTTAACATGTGTTTTAATGTAATTTTTGGGAGTTATCTTTAAAATATCTTTTAAAATATAAGGGAGATTTCCATATTTCATGTGTTTTAAAAATAAATGAGTTATGTACTTGAAGAGTCTGGCAGGTGGCTCTGTGGAGGAGGCCAACTTCAGAGTTGTCTCTTCACAGAAGACTTGGAAGGGGTAGCTTGTTTGTTCTAGAACATGCAGGAGGGCTGCAGCTGCAGGAGTGCCTTTATCAACACCCAGCTCCACTGTGCAGCAGTTAATTGCTGCTTCCTGTCTAAAGAAGACAACACAATGGACTGAGACTGTCCACTGTTTGCATCCTGCATGGGCTGGGTTTAAGGGGGGTGGTGCTGATGGCAAGTCTGCCAGTGGGGGCCTGGTCTGTGGTCATCATTAGCTCCGGGAGTGATTTCTACAGGTCAACAGACCCCATGGGGTCTGCCCTGTGCAGGCCCACACCTGTGACCGCAAGTACAGCTGTTGGCCTCTTCACAGGACTCTCCTCCCCTGCCCTGGAGGCCTCCAACCCCATGTGTTCCTTGGTGGCTAGGTCTGATGTTTCTGTAGCCTGCTTTGTCCTGCCCCTACACCCCAATCAGCCTCCCATTTCTTAGATTTTTAAAGAAGAAACAACCCATGAACCTATTGAAAAACAGACTGATGTATAATTCTAGAAATGACTGAAAAATAACATTTATAGGGTTTGACCCTATGTCCAAAACAGTGCTTTCAAGGGCCCTGGGGAAATCCACGCCCACATGGTTGGCTGGTTTCATCTTTTCACCCGCATTAGATGGTGATTTTAATTTATTTTTATTTTAGGAAGAATCCATTCAATGGCATTTCACTTTCACCACTGCTTTGTCAGAGAAGGAAGAAGGACTGTGTTCTCAAGTTGTCAGTCCCTTTCACTCTTTGATAAAAGTCCTGTTGTCTGATTATCTTTCTTTCCTGCTCAGGCATGACCACTCCCCCCCCGCCCCCGGCCCCACAACCGCCCCCACTCTCCAGGCCCTCCTGAACCTTCATTATAACTGCAGGACGGGAGTTACTCAAATTAGTTTGAGTGGGAGGTCAGCAGAGGTGAAGAGAGGATGTGGGGCGTGCAGACTTCCCACAAGCGACTCTGCACGCCCCCACTCTACTGCACCTTGCATCACCAGTTCCCTCCAGGCTTCACTGTCAATGACCATAGGTCAGTGCAGACTAACCTGGGAAACCACAGGCTGACCCAGGGGCTGCTGCTTGCTGCTGCCTCTTAGTCAACTGAAAATTATTCTTTCTGGAACAGGACAATCTAAAAGCATGGAGGAAAACAACTGGTCTCAGATTCAGAATTTGAGGAGTCAGCAAGGAAATCTTCACAGATACACAATACTGGGAACCCGAACCTATAGTGGGACCCTGGGACTTGCTTTCTCTTAGAGCTGCGTGTTGTCTCTGTAGGGAGGACACTATTCAGTCAATGCCATTTTTTTTGGGCATAGACATTAGGCCTCTGCTAGCTGCTGGGGGTACAGTGTTGAGCAAAAGTCCCACTTTCACAGAGCTGAGAGAGGTGATCTCCAAACTTTAGTCACCATACACCACTAAAGGACAAGACTCGAGCCTGTTAGCACTGTTTTTATTTATTTGTAAATTATGTAGTGTATCGCTACATTATGTACATCATATAAAATACATTATGCCTGTTATAAAATGCACACCCAATATAAATGTAACTGTTATAATAAATACATATGTATAAATATGGGAAAATATATGTCTTATATGAGACTAAACATATATGATATATATATTAGAAAATATAATATTTTCTTCCCATCCGCCCATGGCTTAAATTGTACTTCTGGGGGGCAGGCACTCACTATGGAGATCACAGATGGATTTAAGAGTGTGACCTAGAGTCAGATTTCCTATCTCTAGAACATACTTCTTGTGTGACCTCGGGTATATTAAAAATTTCTAAGTCTCATTTTCCCCATTTGTAAAATCAGTGCTGTAATAATACCTCAGGATTGCAGTGAGGACTAAATGAGATCATCCATATCAAGTGCTCAGAAGACTTCCTAGGATTTGGAAAGAGCTCAATAAATGTTAATTATTGTTATAATTATTACAGTCTCTTTGGGGAGAAAAACATTAATTAACCAACTTAATTTCAATCGTGGTAAGTATCATGAAGGGTGAGTATAGGATGCCAGGAGGGTGTGTGTTGTTTTGAGCTATGTTTTGAATTTAAGAGGGATCCAGGGTTAGAGCAAGGACAGAGCAGCCCCAACTGTGAGAAGGCCTGAGGCAGGGAAGAACTGAACTTATTGGAGGAGTGGGACAAAGGCCCTTGGGAAGAGGAGAATGCAGCCAATGCAATGGAAAGCAGAGCCTTGAGATCCTGTAGGGCTCAGTGGGCATTATATCTGTCAAGGATGCTAATGACAAAGAGGACTTTATTAAAGGATGTTAATATGGTCTCAAAAATCCAGGAGAGCCAGAGTGAGGCTTGGAGGTCAGGAAGCCAGATAATGCCAAGACCAAACCACAGAATGAGTCAGCCCAGGCCCCTGCTGTTAGCCTGGACTCTACAGTAGAGCTCACATCATTGTTGTCCCTAATAGCTGGGCAGCACTACTACCATCCTAAGTCATTCTAGTTTATCGTTTCTCTCAAACCAAATATAAGATTTTTTTCCTCTCAAAGTTGCAAACTAGAAAGGCCTACTCAGTTGCCAAAGTTCGTATTTTCTGTGGGGTGGTAGGTCAAGGAGTGGAAATACCTGAAGTAACAGAAATATGAGATGAAAGCATTTGGTATGTCAGAGAAGATGGATGGATAAAGGAAGTGAGGTGAAGGTCAGACAAAGAAGCTACTTGCTTAAGAAAAACTGCCTTTTTAAATTTAAAGTAACTCCTAATGATATCATGATTTTTGTTGATTCAGGAAGCTGGTTGATTTGGCATTCTCTTTGTATTAACAGAAACAAATTACTGCTTTAGTTCAAGTAATAAATAATGCACTTCTAAATATAGCAAGTGCATTAAAAAATAGCTTTGGAATACAAGGTCAAAATGAAATTGGGGTAGGATGATTTCTATGCGGTTCAATATTTTCTGTTTAGTAGTATGACTTTGGGTTAAAAATAAGATTCTCACTCAGTTGTATTATTCAAAATCAAATGATCTGATACTTCAAAAATGGGAGGTTGAAAAAAATCCTCTAGTGTTGTAAAACAAGTCATTTTAAATAAGTAAATCTTAGATCATTATTTTAATGGTGTAATAATAATCAGAAATTCTCAACAGATTAACAGTTTAAAATATTACAGACCAGTTAAATGGAATGCTATTAACCACATACATAGTCTTAAAAGAAAGAGTGCTCTTGTGTAAAGAAAAATGTTTGACTAAGTTTTGGATATCAGCACCTTCCTGAGACTTGTACTAACTTTTATTTTAGTGTTTTTCTCCTAAACCAGAGATCCTTAATCTTCTTTTTGGGTTGGGGGCATGGTGTGATCACTGATCCCTTTAGTATCTGAAGAAATTATAGATTCTTTCCCTAAAAAGAATGCAGTCTCACCTCAATCCCACAACAAATTGGTGTGTGATGTCAAGGAGGTTCAGGGACCCCCAACTTAAACTCCTGCTGTAAACTCTAACTCTCTTCCTGTAAATCACTGGGAGGGGAGACAGGAAGCCCAGGTTGGTGGTCAGTGATGATGTTTACGATGACGGACAGTCCCAAATTCGACAGTGGCAATTGATCTCGTATGTAGTCCCTTGAAATACTAGATTTGGTGATGCTGGCTTAATGGCCAAGATGAGTTTTGTATTCGAAATGAATCAGTTAGTTTTTATTATCTGTAAAGGGGGAAGTGAAAAGAACCACAGTATTGCTGTCCTCAAAACTCCACCTCTATACATAAAACATAGCTGCTAGGACTAATATTATACCTCTTCCCAAGAACCCTGCCGTGTTAGAGTTTGTGAATAGTATAATCTTGTCAAGTTCTTGACAATAAGAGTAGCTTCCTTATCAATTTTCTAACTCCAGCAGGTACACATATCTTAAAAGGAAGGGTATTTTAATATCTTAATCCAACAGGATGTCCTCTCTGGCAGGTGTGGTTGGAGAACATGGTAGTGGGAGCCTGATTGGGAATGGGCCTATTGTCAGAATCCTAAAACACCTGCACAGGAGACAAGCCTTTTAATTGAAAGAGTACAGAAAATACTCTTGTAAGTGAACATGTGAAAGTGAAATACCTTTTTTTTAAAAAAAAATTATTTATTTATGCATACAAGCTGGGGTCCAGTCCAGAGATGCAGGAGGTGAGAGGATTCACCAGAGACAGAGTGTGGAACAGAACAGGCAGATGGACTGAAATACACTGCTGAGGGGAGCAGTGGGCGAAGTAGGAGAGGTCTGCCGCGCCACGTGGGAATCTCCCCTGTCCAGGCATGGAACTTGCTTCGCAGCCACAGACAGCTCTACAGCGCTGTGCTTAACCCGTTGCGCCATCAGGGAGGCCTCAGTGAAATACCTTTTGGATACTTAAGAGAAAATATAAATTACTATAAGGAGGAAGTAGCTGAGAGCATTTCTTTTCCAAAGAGGCTGCCTTACAGTACAGTGGCAAGACTTCAGGATTCAAATAAAAAACCTGCTTGCAATCCTGCCTCTGTATTTTGCTAACTCAGAGGGGTTAGGGGAGCTTTGGGGCTCCTCGAGTAGTGATTCTACCCAGGCATACATAGGCCTCATTGTGTGGCTTCAAGTTTTGGACGTTGCTCGTGAAACCGTGATAAGGATATTAACCCTGAAGGCTTAATTTTGGGCCAGTTTCTCACCTTCTTGAGCCCAGTTTCCTCATCTGTAAAATAAGTGTGATAATAACTGCCTCATAGTTATATGCGGTTAAGTGAAATAATATAAGCTATGCATTTCATCAATTCTAAGATACATGTTCTTACCCCACTCCCAAATTAAATAATTATCTGAAATTGGGATAGCAACCAGGAATGGGTCCAAATTTTATGGGGCCTGAGTTTTATTTTACTTGGGGACCTTTTTAAAAAAGAGAATGTAGGCTAATGAATGTAAAATTAGGTAAGAATGTGAATATTTATGTAGCTGAGAAAACAAATAATAAATTTTTAAAAGCTGAAATAAATCACAAACACCATAAGACCACAAAAATACCATAATATTTTTAATTAACTGCTTGGCACACTTCTATATACTTCTTTATTCTCCTTTTTTGGGGGAAGGGCACTGTAGACAGTGATTTTGTTATGTCATTTTTTATAGTGAAAAATGGCAATCTTCCTTCTCTATTGTTAGAGGAAATTTATTTTTTATTTTAGATGATTTAGAAAGTATTTTCCAGCTTCACTTATTTTTGGTAAAGTCATATAAATGATCATTGTCAAATTTGGGAAAACCTCTATAGTGTTTATTTCCAACATGAACTAAGATTTGGAAGAATTTTCCACAGTTTAAATTTGGGCTTCATACACTTCAAACCTTGTTTTTTTTCCACGGCCCATGCCATATACCCCTGGGTGAGTGCCTTGGGACATGTTTACATTGGACACAACCTTCAGCCCTGCCTGAGAGGGTCTCATGCCTGGAGAACTGGTGTGCTGGAGGGTAGATGTGTTGGAAGCTACTGCTACACCAGGATGACTAGCAATAACTTAACTGCATAAATGTGCCTGTGACCACATAAACCTATCCCACTGACCCCAGATTAAATGTATAACCCATCCAACTTCCCCTTTAGGAAGATCCCCAAACTGCCCAGGGCCCACTGTATAGCCACCCAGCCCAAGGGGAAGTATGATAGACAGGAAGTCAGAGTGGAAAGAGACAGTGGTCTGATTGTAACTAAAATATCTTTTGCAAATTTTACAAAAATATATGGCCCTGTGTACCCATTGCTGGGGTCTCTCTGGGAACCTTGGAAGAATCCTTGCAAATGTGCAGCTTTCAGGCTTGCTAAGCTTCTTAGCTTCACAGTGAAAACACTTTGGATTGCAATCCTTCAATTAATTGGTCGTGTTTTTGCTTTTCTGTTGATACATAAAGTAATAGTGTGTTATAGTTGGTGCCGATTTCAATTCCATAAAATGCATGTAAGCGTCCCATTCAGTGCCTGGAACATACCAGGGCCTTCGTAAGTAACTTTCGTAAGTAACTTTCTTCTTCCCCTTAGTGGAAAAAAACAAAAAGCAAAGTTCTTTCAGTGGCAGGGTGCTATGCCTTTCAAAGGCAGTATTGAAGAGTCAGCTTTGTGTACATTGATAGACCATTAGTTTGCCTATAAAAATTTTTAAATTGCAGTTTTTGAATTCACGGATCTCAGTTCAAAGTCAATAGAAAGCGATTGATTGGTAATCAGTGAGTGCTTAGGGATCAGATGTCCTGTTGCTTTGTCAGTGGTCAATGAGAATGTTCTGTCTTTCAGCCAGTCACTAACAAGGCAAGCCCAACTCTAAGAAACAAAAAAAACCATGGATTGCGATATACTGAAGACACCTGAGTTCTGCCAAATAGAGAATTTTCCCCAGAACCAGCCCTGACATTGCATCTCCCCTTTTTGAAGGTTGTGTGAAGGACAATCTGAGTTCACGCCATTGTATTTTCTTTTCCATTTTCTCCACACCCTTGCCAGCACTTGTTTTTGTGGTTGCTTTGATAGGGGCCATTTTCACAGGTGTGAGGTGGGCTCCCATCATGGTCTTTATTTGCATTTCCCTGATGATAAGTGAGGATGAACATTTTTCATATGCCTGTTGGCCATCTATATATCTGTATATCTTCTTTGGAGAAGTGTCTTTTTAGCGCTTCTGCCCATTTTTTTATTCACTTGTTTATATTTTCTAGATAGTTGTTACTTTCTGAAAAAAGAAAAAGATTCCATTTTTTATCATGTTTTCGAACTCTTGAACTTGCTATGTGATTCTCCACCCCTCAAAGTTCCTGAGATATGTAAAGAGTCAGGGCATAGAGTGCTGCAAAACCAAGGTTCTGGGAAGCCTATTTCTGAGTCAGTTAAAAGGCATATATATTTTCTTCCTCTGGCACCAAGTTAAATTTGCTGTAATTCTGAGGCTGCCTACACATTTCATCTGACACTGTATGTTAATGCTGTTCTTTGTCCCATGCCATGAGTCAAATTATATTTCAGAATATAGTTGTAATTATGACTGTGTTGTTTCCCTGCTATGAGGATCATGAATAGTTAACATTCATTGTAGGATGAGCAAGGAATTAACCAGAATAAAAAGAAAGAATGAAAAAGGAAGGCTCTTTCAATTTCTAACAAGGAGGCTGGTGTATTTGTAATCTGATTTGGAACAATTGTTTTCCCTAAAGTAACTTGGATGCTAAATTAGTTCTGATTATTATGATTTCCTGTTTAGGACCCAGATACCTTCTTGATATGTCCCCTATAGTGTATTTCTGGAAATGACTTCAACCAATTACATTAGCTCTTATTCCCTTGGTTTCAGTGTGGTTCACCAGACAGGAACCAGGCTGTGCAAGTGTGCAACCCAGATAGCACCATGCAAGGGTGGAAAGAGCTTAAAATTACCCAAAGGTGTTGTGTGATCTGAAGGCATATCTAAGTGAAGGAATGTGATACAGCTGAGGGTTCTGATGGGGGCAGAGACATGTTTTTGATGTTTGAAATGTCTTGACCAACTGTCCTTTGAGGGACGACCTGGATGACTCTATTTCATCTGATACCAAGTATGCTTTTTGGTATTTGACTGCTGAAAGTGACAGTGAAGACAACAAGATTGAAATTTAGCTTAAAAAAATTTCCTGTAAAATATAGTGGCAGCACCAGGACAAATCTGAGAAGAGTTTTTATAGTCATCTTAACGTTATCACTAATGTGAATCATAATGCTTTATCACTTACAAAGCCTTATCTGTATTCTGTAGCAGGTATCCTTAGTCCCACTTTATAGATGTTTAAACTGAGGCCCAGACTGGTTCAGGCAGGCATTTAGTATTGCTTACAGAGTTAATAGTGGAGATGGGGCTTGAACCCCTGTTCCTTGACTCCAATGACTGATGTTCCAGCTATCTTCCCCAGTGATGTCATACCCCATGTTGCAGTAGTGTCAGGAGCTTATGGGGAAAATGACAGTGTCTTGTCTGCTTGGATGCAAAGAAGAAATACACAGAAGTGAGATCTTACAAAAAATTCAGCACACGAGAATGCAGAATGGCAGGGAACAAGATAAACCTCATTTGGTGATATCAATGCCTGAGTCACTCCCAACCCTTACTCAGTAGAGGGGCACGAGAGCCAGGAGAATTTTTCACTGAGAAAGAAATACTTGTTTATGTCACAGACAATAGACCGGCAGGTTTACTTTCCCCTCAGTTCTATAAGAGCATGTAATTGGAAACCAGTATAATGAAGTAACTTGTGGATTTCAATGGCTGATCTTTCTGGCCAGAAAGCCCGGAACTACTATGGTTACTAAGGATGTGGTGGGTGGGGGACTGGGAATCTGTGAGCTGCAGTAACTATGGCCAAAGCTTGTGGTCTTTAATTACCCCTTCAAAATGCTCTTCCAGGCCCGGGGGAGTGAGTCGCAGTTTCAATTTGCATGTCTGTGTTCTGCTTCGGAACACCTGCTTGTGCTGTGGACTGTACTTTGTGGATTGTTTGGTGGTGTCGCCCTGCAGTGTTGCCCTGTGCAGGGCCAGCTGGGGAGGCAGAATGAATCCTTTGGGATTTGAAATCCCTACGTTTTGGATTAGGAGAAGATAAGAGGCCTCTGGATAAAGTCAAGGCCAAGATGTTCTTAAGTGGGTAAGTTCTCACCCTATAAGAAGAGGACCCAAGTTGTGCCTCCCTCCAGCTCTTCCAGAGGGGCGTGACGGGTCGTTGACACAATATGCCTTTGGTGGGGGGTCCAGTCCAACAGTCTGGAGTCAGATCAACCTGGTGTCAAATCCTGCTGCCCCTCCACTTCTTCTGTGACCTCAGCACTTTAACTTTTCGAACTATCATTTCTTCAGAAATGAAAGATTGGGATAATAAGAACTCAGATATGCTAGAAGATTAAATGATATATGGATGCAATATACCCATCTCGTATCTGACCAAAAGTAGACACTTGATCCTTTTGACTGTGGGGAAAGATTAACTGTTGGCTGAATGAACTTTGCCAGAAAATATCTTGATACATTAATCTTTCTTAGAGGAAATTAGGGATCAGAGTATCAATCTTTGATTTTTCATTAATTCAGTTCTTCAAATATTAAGTGTCTTATATGCCAGGCACTGGGGACCCAGAAAATAATAAGACGGAGCTGTGCCCTTATTAAAAGTACCCTCTAGTGAGTGGGTTTCAAGCCTTTTGACTGACTCATACTAGGAAATTCTACAGTGCAGGTCATAGTCACACAAGGAGTATTTATATAAAAACTGGAACAAAAGTTTCCTGAAACAACACTTGTCCTTGGATGCAAAGCACCCTGGTATTTTCTATGCTATTTTATCTCATTAAAAAAATGCTGATGGTGGCCCACTAAATTGATTTTCTGTCTGCTTATGGATCATAACCTTCTGTTTGAAAAATACTGAGTTAATGACATGAGGAGTGCAGAGGTAAGTTTGGGTTTGGATATAGACTTGTCTGGTGTTGATTTTCTCTCATTCAAACATAATTTTGGCTCAGAAATCAGAACACTCAGTGATCTGCAGTAAGGCAAGTCAATGAATTAGGCATAAACATTTTGACCTTTTTTTGGTCTCCTGACAAAAGTGGTTGATTTTAAAATAAAAGGGAGAATTCTGAACAAAATTATGTAGAACCAGATTCTTCTTGCTCCTTAAATCTCCCTCCCTCTCCTCCGACCCCATAAGAAATTCTGAAGGTCTTACTCATTCTTGTTGGTGATCCAAGCTGAAGTACCAAGATTTCCCTAACTGGTGGGTGTCTTTCACACAATGGCATTGAGCTGGGACCCAATGCCTGGGCTCTGCTCCTAATGACCATCCAATATGTCTCTATAAATAGACCATTATCGAATGCTTTTTATCAGCTCTGGATTGGACAAAAATCATGACTCTCAACTTCCCTTCCTTCCCTCTCATCTGATTTTAAATTACCTCTGACAGTCAGGATATGATAAGTCTACTGTGTTGAGAGTTCAGAGTTCTGAACACAATTTTCCAACATAAAGCAGGCTAGAAATACATATTTAGACAAAACATGGAAATCCTACCAATTGGTGGTGAATTCCCTTTGAGTTTCTCTCTTCCCTTTCAGGAAATGTGGCTTGGGTCTCCTGTCCTTGTGACACCAACTTCTCTGGTCTCGCTCTAAATCATCGCCTTGGCAACGCCACTTCCCACAGTCCACAAAGCTTTGGACAGCCAGTCTCTATTTTGCTTTTGTCTCTTATTTATTGGCCAATAGGGTAAAGAAACCTATGACCCTGCTCATCACAGTTTTGTTTTCACTAAACTTTTTCGTGTGAAGAGGAAAAACAGGCTTTTGAAGTGTGCTTTGGGCTGGGCTGGCACAGCACATGGCAAAATAAATCACAACTTCTGAGTATTAGAGCACCTGGATATGAGTACTTTTAATGGACAGAGCATCTGGAAAAAAACAGGACTGGGATAGGATAGGGTTGTCATTTTAGAATACTGATTTGGGGTGGAGGATAGTGCCACTTCTCTGTGTTTATATATCATAAAGTTATGAGGAAAGTTTCCTTCCTTTATAGGCAGCTGCTAAAATAAAGGTGCTTCTGTAGCAAGCTTCCTACTCACATCTGCTTGCTGACTGCATATTTTGGGCAAAGCTTATATCTTTCCAATATGCATGAATGCAAGGTTGATTTGTGATTAACCCTGAAAAAATCAGGAGGGAAGGTTTACTTTAATACAGTAAATTAAAATGTAAACACAGCACAGGTTTCATCTGCATTGAGCAAACCTTCACCAAATGGTTGCAAAGGGGGAAAGGAAAAACTTTTACTGAGACACCAATAAGTGCCAGACTCATTAAATTCTCACAACCACCCTATAAAGCAGGTACTATTATTGCTTCACTCCTACTCCTCTGGGAGTTGTGCCAACCAGTAGTGGTGGTGGTGGTGGTGGTGGTGGTGGTGGTGGTGGTGACAGTGGTGGTGAGTGTTGATGCTATCAGTTATCAGTAAAGGAATTTCAAAGGCAACACCCGAGCTCCATGTCACTTAGTTGTCTAGATGACTCTGGATAAGTGTGTATAACAAACAGAATGTTGATGGCCAAAACACTGTATAACCCCATCAAATTACGTTGAACTAAACTGAAAGCATAGTTTGCAGGATAAGGTTGGTTCAATCACATGTGCCTTGCAATTTCACCATGATTTTTTTCAGCTCTGCATCTTAATTTGGCCTACTATAACAGAATACTTTAGACTGAGTGGCTTTAAAAAAATATTTCTCACATTTCTAGAGGTTAGGAAATACAAGATCAGATATTGGCAGATATTTGTATATGGCAAGGACATTCTTTCAGGGTGAAAGATGACCATTTTCTCATATCTTTATATGTGCAAGAGAAAACTATGTTTTTTCTTATAGTGGTATAATCTCATTCATAAGAGCTCTGTTCTCATCATCTAATTATCTCATAAGGTCTCACCTACTAATATTGCAACTCCTGGGATTAGGATTTCAGCATGTGAATTTTAAGAAGACATGGTTAGTCCCTAACAATCTGTATTCAATGTCTCTGAAAGTGTCAGATTCATCAAAGGGGCTTGAGTATTTGAGTATGAATGTATTCATGGAGCCTGAATTTTCATTTTGTCTGGTTTGGAATAGCTTTGAAGTTGGGGTAGGGGAAGGAATCATCCTCTTTAGGAAAGTTCTACACCTGAGATGCAACAGGATTTGGTGGTTATAAGACAGATTTTTGGTTCAGATTTTGATTCAGTCTGAGATTTATCATCCAACTTTTATTTATTGTGTCTCATTAGGTAAGTTACTTAATTTCTTGATACTGCATTTTGTTTTACAAAATGAAGGTGATAAATATGGTGCTTATCTCCTATAGAATTTGTGAGGATTAAATGAACTAATATATGTATAAAGATTCAAAACAGTGTACTGAACACTTTATGTGTACTTGCTGTTAATGTTATTATAGTGCCTGAATTGGCTTGCTAGGGTTGTCCTAACAAAGCACCACAGATAAATTGACTCAAACAATAGAAATGTATTTTAGTACAGTTCTGGAAGCTAGAAATGTGAGATCAACATTGGGATTCTTATGCAGGTAATGAGGGAAGGACCTGTTCCAGATCTCTCCCCTTGGCTTATGATTTTCTCTCTATGTTTGCATATTGTCTTCCCTCTTTGGGTGTGTCTGTATCCAGATTTCGTCTTGTTATAAATACACAATTTTAATGACATTATTTTAGCTTAAATACCTCTATAAAGACCCTATACTCAAAGAAGGTCACATTCTGAGATGCTAGGGGTTTGGACTTCAACATAAGAAATTTTGAGGGGCACAATTCATCCTATAACAGTACCCAAGCAACATTTTGGTGAAAGTCACTTTCAGGGTAAGTTGCCTTTTTTTTCCTTTTTTTGAGAAATCAATATAAGTTTTCTGTCTTTCTCATTATTATCGCCTACTTATAAGCCTTAAAAAACACCCACATGAGTATCTTGGTCAAAGTTCTATGAATGCACAATAGGTTGGATTCAATGGAACTTTTCTCCAAGGAAAAATCTATGGAACTGTAGGTCACACATCTAGCTATGATAAGCATGCCATATAAATGAGGACGTGGAGACCTAGAGAGGTTTGGGATCTGTTGGCTGCATGACCCAGGTTGGGGATCCTTCCTCATTGGTGCCCACTTCCTGCTCTTCTGGGGGCAGCTTCATGCTGGGACAGCACCCATCTAGCACCTGTGTGGAATTTAGTTTCCTCCCACTCCATTTCATGTATGTGCCTTGGGGGATCCAGGTGAGGGTCAAGGGCAAGAACAGAATCTTAGAGCAATACAAGTTCTGAGTATTCTTTGCACATGGATAACTCCCCCTCACCTCAACTCAAAGTTATTTTCACCTTTTGACCCCTTGCCAGGTATGTATGGTCTGAGATATGACTGGAAGTCAAGCTGGTCTGTGACATCTGAGAGACAGAAACTGCTCCCTCCGCTGCTATCAACAGCAGAACAGTTTGAAGTGACTAAACTCAAAGCACTCCATCCCCAGGGTTTTGATAATTCCTCCCACCAATTATAGCACTTTGCTGAGATTAACTAATTAATCCTCACCATATACCCAAGAGACAAAATTAAAGATAATTCTTCCATATGTGCAAAGCATCTTTTATCTAAGGATTACTAACACTGATACATTTGTCTCCCATGACAACATTACAAGTTTCAGAGATGACAAGAGAAATCATTACCATTTCAAGAACTGGGAACAAAGAAAAATTCCCCTCCAGGACAACAGAGGAGTTGGGGGCTGCTGAATAAGCACATGTCTGCAAGATTAGCACTGGAGTAACTGGAGTCTGAATGGAAACTTCCAGGTGGGGTTATTGCCCCTGTCCAGGCATCTTCATGGGGGTGGGGGGTGTTAATTCCCCAGGGATCACATCTGAGATAAGGAACCTCCCATTTTTACTCTCCCTCGTCTCCAGAAAGCTGGTTCCTCGTCACTTCTATTTGCCAAAGTTTTACGTGTGAGGAAATGGAACCAATAGCCAAATGGCATCGGGAAGTGGGCTAGAAAGGGTGGGATAGGAGAGAACCTGAAAAGGGCATTACAGATTGAGGACTTCAAAGGGGAGAGGAAGTAGGGTGGAAAGTAGGAGAAAGGAAGAGAGAGAAGTTAGTCTGCCAGTGCTCTGGAATCAGCATTTGGGGTAAAGAAGGGAAAAGAGTAATCTGTCCTATATGCTTGGATAATAGGTTTGCGAAGGTTTCTTTGTAATTTCAGTGGTAGGAGATTAATTTGACTTAATTTGACAACTACTGAGCTGCAGCTAAGGCTGGAAACTCTAAAATCCTGTTACATCACAGGTGCACCATACAGGGGTCTCCAAAGACAATGACAAAGGCAGTGATGCAGACAATACTTCTGGAGTCTGGTATCGAGGTGTCGGCTTTATTCCTGTTGGCAGTTGTGATTCTGGAGCTCAGATTCCTGAACTTGCAGGACTTGGTACTAGGAGGTTGTTGCCATTCCCTCCAGGCCTCTGGGGAGAAGGGGCGTCAGGAGGAAAGCTCTTGCTCTCCTGTTTTCCCCTCCACTAGGCAGGGCTTCCCTAGAGCTAGTGAGGCAAGAAAACAAGGCAGAAGTCACACTGTCTTTTATGACATAGCACCAGAAGTCATACACCGTCACTTAAGGGAACTTAAAAAAGCATTTTGAAATTTATAATGAATTATTTTCAGACATAAAGAGAATTTAAAAAATCAAAATGGATACTTATTCATCTACTAGTCCAAGAAACAAAATATTATCAATTGAATTGATATACCCTGTGCATTTTCCTTGTTTATGCCTCTCCTGTCCCTGCTCCTTAGAAAATCACTATTGTGTATTTCATGTCTATCCTGCCATGCTGTCTTTTATATTTCCACTATGAATTTATACATCCATATGCAATATGTGGAGTTGTTTGGCATATTTCTAAACTTTACAGATGGCCTCATCCTGTATGATTTTTTTTTTTTGCAGCCTTTATTCAGAATTACATTTGGGGGATCCATCTATGTTAGTCCCTGTAGTTCTAATTCCTTTGATAGTTTTAGGGATTGTATAGCATTTTATTGTATTAACACATCACGATTTGTTTAGCCATCCTCTAGTTGATGGACTTTAAGGTTGTTTGTAAATTTTTTTTCCTGTTACAGGCAATGTCACTGTGAGTTTTCCTGCATATTTGTGCTTAGGTACAACAGTTTTTCCAGGATGTAAATCTAAAGATGTAATGGATAGATCATATGATATGTGCATTTCACATTATTCTATTATGTCCAATTGTTCTTTAAAACAGCTGCATTGGTGTATACTACCTCCAACAGTGATTGAGTCACCCTGCTTTTTATTCTAGTGTCAAATTGAAATTTTCATACAAAGCTATGGTTGTAAAATGGCATCTATTTATGGTTTTAATTTGCCTTTTCCTGACTACTTTTGAGTCTGATTATTTTTTCACATGTGTGTTGGCCATTGGGGTTTCCTCTTCTGAGTGCTGCTTCTTTACATCTTTTGCCAATTTTTCTATTAAGTTAGTTCTCTTTTTCTTATTGATTTGAAAGAGTTCTTCATAAAGTCTGAATGCCACTTTTTGTTAATTATAATGTTGCTACTGACCTTTTTTTCCTGCCTGATGCTTCTCTTTTTGACTTTCCCGTTGTCTTTGTCGAATAGAAATTTTAAGTTAATGTGATTAAATGTATCTGTCTTTTCCTTTATGGTTTGTTTAATACGGCAGAGACTCAAGCTGTCCACCAGCATCTGCTCTGATGTTCTTTTCTGGTAAGAATTGTGGCTTGCTATGTTGTGGGGCGCTTGTGGAAGTGACCTGTGCAGGGTTTACCTTACCTGCTTCAGAGGAAATCCTTGTGTCTAGATGTCTGTTCTGCCGCAGTGGGTCAGAATGCCAACAGCCTGGGAAGCCTCCACAACACTGGCAGAGCTGCTGTGGGGCAGGTCCTGCCCCTTCCTGCCGCTCTCAGTTAAGTAGCTTAACCCATTGAGATCACAAAGATAATTTCTGTGCTTCTTCCAGAAGTTTCAACCATCTCCTTTTCACATTGTAGATTTTTAATCTGAGTAATGTTGACTATTATGATGGTCACAAATTACATAATGTTTTCATATGGATGAACAATTATTCCAGTCCCAACATTTTTCTTATTTTAATTAACCAGGCAAATGAAGTCCGGAAAGTTTGCAACACTCCATCAAGGTCATACAGCTAATCACTGAATTATATAGGTGGTGTGAAGAGCTGGCATTCATTGTATTCTCTCCACAACCCTATGACAGAAGAAGCATTAATGTAACCCTGACTTTACATAAGAAGCCAATGCTACACTGCCAAGGTGAGCAATTTACTTCCACACGCTGGCTCCTACTTCATGCCCTATTCTCTCTGCCTCAGTGCCAGAGGGGAAAAAAATCAGCCTGATCAAATCCAACAAATATTTGTTAAGCACCTCCCCTATGCAAAGTTCTGTGTTAAGGACACACCAAGAAGAGTAAGGCACCGAGGCACAGCCTCTAGTCCGAGGAGCTTTTAATGTGATCAGCAGGCAAAGTGAGTCACATTTGTGTCCAGGTGTGGGTGCGCGCGTGCATGCATGCGTGTGTGTGTGTGTGTTTGTGTGTACACATTCCACTTAGGAGAATCAGGAAAACCCTCATTATATTTGAGATTCTATCAGGCAACCTAGGGAAGGTGTTGTGTCGGGAACAACACCACACAGATACACAGGAGTCGTGGAGCAGGCTACATGATGCAGGATGCTGCTCAATGAGCGAGATCCTGGCCTTTCTATTATCAGCATTATCATACATAATCAGTTACAGAGGTCAGGAGGACAAGGAGAAAAAAATGGGTAAAACTAAAGAATGTGTTCTTGTCGTTAGGGGCTTCAGGGGGCATGAATCTGCTGACCAGATAATTCTTATCTGTTTGGCCTCCAAATGTTGTAATCGAAATCATACCCCAGACCCTCCGGTATGGTTTTAATCTTATCAACAAGGCTTTTTCCACTGATCAGCTTCTGGGGTCCCTTGTCATGCACCAGTCCTCGCCCCCCCAGACATTCCTGGTCATACCTTGTGATGCATAAGTCAGGAGTACGTTTTAGGTACCCGTCGTCAGCCCCCAGGTCTTTCCCAGTCATACCTTGTGGTGCATACCCCAGAGTGATCTAGTTTTCTGCTTCTGGTTGATATGAAAGGCACCTTATTAGGTTTTGCTATGACTTAATTAATTGGGCAGTTCTGACCTTACATAGGAATGCAGAACTGTAGATAGCAATTGGTGGTCAAACAGGCTGCTTAAGTTTAGCAGACCCACAGGAAGGAGTTTCTAGAGGCAAGAGACAGTTTGAACAAAAGCACATAAGCAAGAAAGCACAAGACATGTTACGTTGGAGCCAGAACTGTCCTTGATTGAAGCAAGGTTGGGTGAGAGATGGTAGAGGATGATGCTGGGCCCATCCAGGTACCACACGGCTGTTTCTGTGAAAGAGCAATAATGGTGAGCAGAGGTGGGGGCAGCAGGTCACAGGGACTGCAGAACTCGTATGAGTTAAAATCATTCTTGCTTTAACTGACTTTTAAAATGTTAACACAAAATCCACGTCATTGCATTCTGGTTGGGTTTCTGAATTTTGTAGAACCTCATATAAAAACATGACTGAGGAGATTTAAACATCTGTTTAGAGACCAGTTAGAGGTCTGTAGCGTGATAACAATGACTTTCAGCAGTGTTTCTTAGTCCTCTCTGAATTTCTTCACTGACTCAAGCTTATACAATTCTTAACATGACCAGTCTTCTCCAAACTTTTTTCTGAGATGGGGACCCTGCCTTATTCATTGTTATGTCCTTAAAATCAGGCCCCAGACATGCGCTCCATACACGTTGGGTGGGGGATGAGGAAGTGGATGCTGGGAGTGGATGAAAGAATGAACTCCCCAAACTGTGCACTGTGGCTGTTGAGGTGCAACTGTGCCCGGGTCAGGGGACAGCCAAGACAAGGGGCCTTATGTGGATAGGACCCATGGCTAGAAAGTGTTCCTAAAATTCTGTATTAATTAAGAGACAGGCTCAGCTGTTATCACAGAGACCCAGCTTTTATGAAATAGAGGTTTATTACTCTTTCTCATAAAATACCAAGCCTGTTTGTGCTCAGCAATAGTGTCCTCGCAGACCCAGGCTCCTTCTGCTCTGTTGTTCTGCAACCCTAGAGTGCTGCCTTATCCCCCATTGCACCCATAGTTTAGGCAGAGGGCAGGGGTGAGGAGGAAAGGAAGGACACAACTTAGAATGGGATGTGAGCAGAAGGGACATGTACAGAAGGGATGTACATGTCCCTTCTGCCCACATCCCATTAGCCAGAACCTGGTCACATGGCCACACCTAGCCGCAAAGAAAGATGGGAAATGTATTGGCCTTATTCTGACTACCAATGTCAAGTTTTAATTCACCCTACTCTATAGAAAGGGGGACTAGATGTGGGTGAACAGCTTGCCATTCCTGCCACCAACTGCTTTCATATAATGAAGCACAGATGTGAGCTGTTGTGGCGGACAGATGACACTGATGATCCACAAATAGAAAGAATTTATTTTGACTAAATGTGTCAATGTTGGTGTTAAAAGACAGAGCCTGCAAATATATGAGCACAGAACCCAGAGTAGTGTTATGTTCAGATGTGAAGAACAGTGAACACGGGTTTGGTTCGGTCATTATGAATCTTCCTTCTACATCTAAGAGCAGAGAAATGGGCAAATATGCTGCCACATCATGCTCCTGGGAGCAGCATTGATGTGTGTAGGAGGAAAAATAGTACGCACACTTGTGTATGTGTGTGACTGTGCACATCACTCTTTATGTGATTGACCCTTTCTTGTCACATTTTATATTTGTGGTGACACATCATGGTCAGTATTGATAGTTGTCCACCAAGTCTGCCCCCATAGGCGACAGTGATGTCCTAGAGGGTGGCAGAGCAATAACCTGGAGGGATGTGGGTCGATGATTGACCATGTGGACCAGAATTGCCCACCAGATTGGTATGCTCACCTCTGGCCATCATGTGAGAGAGAAACAAACTTTTTTGTTCTTTATACCACTATATTTTTAGGTCTTTTGGTTATAGCAATTCCTTTTTAGTTTAATACACATGACACACATGATTTTTTGTTTGTTTGTTTTGTCCCCAAGTGTGGGACCACGGGTAAGAAGGGCTGCCTCTCTAATTCCATTAGCACAGCAGTGAAGTTATTCTTCATGATGTACATCACAAATTTATTTCTTCTTTGTCCTGCTTTTTAAAATTTCATCTACAAAAGAAAAGAATTCGCAATAGCAATTAAAAGTAAAGTATCTTGGAATAAACATCGTAAGGAAATATACAGAATCTATATGAGAAAAATGGATCATGACAAGGATGAATCTTGTTTTGCCAAGTGAAATAAATCACAGAGCAGACAAGTTCCCTTTCCTCATGGGGCTGCACTTCTCATGGGGAGACAGACAACAAAGAGATAAACATGAACATATGTCATATGCCAGGCAGCAATCTGTGTTAGAGAGAAAAATAAGGTAAGGTAAGGGGACAGAAAGTGTTATAGGTGGCTGTGGATGGGGTGAGTAGGGGCTGTTCATCTATGAAGTAGTCAGGGCTGAAAATCTGGCTGATAAGATGAGGCTGAACCAGAGACAGAAGAAAGTCAAACTGGTGCAGTGCTCTCAGGACCAGACTTCAGGCAGGACCCGGGCTGCAAATAATGGGCCTGTTGAGAACACATTCAGGGGTCCAGGATGGCTGGGGTGGAGAGGGTGAGGGGCAGAATGGAGCAGATGGGGTCAGAATGAAGGTTCAAGTGTGGGGGGGAGTCAGACCATGAAAGGACTCTAGGCCACTGTATATCCTGTTTTGTTTCATTTATTGTTAAATTGTATTTCCCGACATCGTTACAGTTTCTTCAAAAACATGATTTTGTAATGACACCATAAAATTCTACCTTGCGGACAAGTCATAATGTATTCAAACAACATCTTTTGTTAGTTATTTTGATCATTTTTCTATTATTAATAACATGATGCTTAACCATAAATCTTTTGGAGATCTCTGTTTATGTCCATACAATAAATTCTTACAAGTGTAATTGTTTGGGCAAAGAATATGAACATGTGTCAGGTTATTGATACACATTTCCAATTTTGCCCTGGAAAGGATCTGATAAATTGTAACTCTGTATATGTAAGAATTTCTAATTTCACCACTGGATATGATAACTTTTAAAAGCACTTGGCAATATGATAAATGAAGACCTTTACTACACTGTTAATTTAATTACCAGTTACTTGATCACTGATGAAGTAGAACTTTTTCAAATGTTTATTGGTTATTGCAAATTGTCTGATCAGGTCCTCTGTCCTTTTTTTATGGAGGTTTTTTTTTTTTATTGATTGAAGAACTCTGTAAAGGCTGTTCACTTATTTACTGTTATTTTTTTCTCAGTTGTTAATTATCTTTCAGGTTTATGTTTTTTTGATTAATTTTTCACATTCTTAGGTAGTCAAACCTATCAATGTTTCTTTCTTTTTTTTTTTTTTAAAGATTTATTTACTTATGCATACAAGCTGGGGTTTTGGCCAGAGGTGTGGGGTGGTGAGAGGATTCACCAGAGACAGAGAGGGGAGCAGAACAGGCAGATCGACTGAAATACACTGCTGAGGGGAGCAGCAGGCGAGGCAGGAGAGGTCTGCTGCACCATGTGGGAAGCTCCCTGGCTGGGTATTGAACTCGTGCTGCAGTAGCTTTGGATAGTTTTATAGTGTTGCAGTTAACCCGTTGCGCCACACGGGAGGCCCTCAATGTTTCTCTTATGATTGATAGCGTCCTTTCCTTTCTCACTGCAAAATCAGATAAATATATACCTATATTTTCTTTATTTTGAAAATGGTATCTAAAAAAAGTCTCTCCTATTATTTATGGCATAAAAAATATTTTTTTTCTACTTAGTCAACCAGTTATCATCCTATAATTATTAATTGCACAGGTGTAACATTTTCCTGATATAAAGCATATAATGTAAAAACGGTGTGTGTGTGCATGTATACACATCCCAGGATTTTTCATTTTATATCCTTTAATTTATAAATTTATTCTTGAAACAACATCACATTGACTTGCATATTATTACATGCAATAATTTTGATGCTTGTTAGGGAAAACCTTCCTCCACATTCTTATTTTTCTGTTTCCTTGTTTATTTCTTCCATCTAGTCTTCCTATAACTTAAATCATTATTATAACAATCTGTGAGAATCTCATAGTAATTTTTATTAGATTGACAACATAAATTAACTTGCAGAGAATCTACATCTTCACAAAAGAATCTTTCAGAATTTAGTATGTCTCTAAATTTAGACAGCTCTTTTATGTACCTCAAAAAATGTTACCATTTTCCTCAAGTAGATTCCTCCTACCTTGGAAATTCTTGTTTTATTATACCATTTTATTAACACAAAACACTATACTAGTTTCTGGTGATTTGATATTTATATATATTATAAAATAATCACTACAATAAGTCTCGTTAATATCCATCACCATACATAGTTAACAAATTTTGTTTCTTGCAATGAGAACTCTTATGACCTATAATCTTAGCAATATTCAAATATGCAATACAGTATTATTAACTGTAGTCACCTGCTATACATTACGTCCCCACGACTTATTTATTTTATAAGGAAAGCTTGTAACTTTTAACCCTCTTCACCCATTTCCTCCCACCTCCACCCTACATGAAGCTCCCACTACCCCACCAGCCCCTACCTCTGGCAACCACCAATCTGTTATCAGTATCTATGACCTCTGTTGCTGTTTTTAGATTCCATATATAAGCAAGATCATAGGGTACTTGTCTTTCTCTGTGTGATTTTTGAATGGTGGACCATCAGTAAATATGTGTGATAAATGAATAAGATATCAACTATAGCAACAATATATGACTTCAAGAAACATTAGGTGGTAGGCAAATGCAGTTTGAAAGGATGAGAAGGTGTACACCAAATGTTTACTGGGTTTATTCTCAATGACCAGCTTGCTAGTGATTTTGATTGTTTTATACTTTTCAGTATTTTAGCAAAAATTCACCATAAACATATTATAAGAGAGAAATTATCATGCTGCTATTATTTTAAAATCCCATGATTTGCAAAAATCACCCAATACCTGAGCTGTCCAAATGCTTCAACATGTAGAACAATTCTATTTTTCAAGAAGTTTTCACTTTTTCCGTTTCACAAATCTGGCAACTCTTCCACAGAGCTGTATTTTATCAGGTACTACCTCCTCATATTTCCTTCCTCTGCATTCCCCAACAAGCACCCCAATAGTGGGGGCACTATTCAGTTAACAAAAGTAGCACTTTAGTCCCTACATCCAATGTCCTTGACCCAGCACCAGGTCCTTCCTCCTCCTCCCAGTCCAGCCTCTTCCTAGAATTCCTTCCTGGGACCAGTGGTGCCAGGGGCTTGGAGGCATGGCAGTGACCGTTTGCAGGCCTCCAGTCTCTAAGGGGGAGCAAAGATTACTTAAGGATAATTAGTTGACCAGCATAGCTGTAGTTGAGCTAGGAGAGAAATCCCTGCAGGGTTTACCTCCAGTTCCACCTGCATTATGGTGTGGTAGAGGGGTTGGGGTGGGAGGGGCCCACTAGCCCTTGGAGAAAGCTGTATCCCAGCAGCCATGCTTTCAGTCAGGGGCCTGCGATATAAAACTCTTTCCTTAGAAGGAAGGTGATGCTTGGTCCAAGACCTTAGGGCTCCTTTATTTGTTTGCTTATGTGTCTTTCTAGTTGGGAGAATCTAGCTGCGCAAGGTGAATGAAATGTTATTACTCATGACCAGCACTGCCGATTCGTTACTCACAGCATTTCATTTATTTAAAAACAACTTCCACGTACAAGCACACAGTACTTAGTACAGAGTCACCATCCCTTGGAAATCACAATGGCCAGTAGGTGCTCTGTCCTGGGATAATGCTTCTCCCCAGGGCACATGGTGAGTGTGTTCAAGGTGAGGTGGATGACTTTCAATTATTATTTGTAGACCAGGTGGGGAGGGCTTGTGGGCTTTGAGGCAGTCAGGGACAGCACTGGTTTTGTTTGACTAAAGATGCCTACCTGCTGGGTTGTGGGAGGGAGTGCCCACCCCTAGGCCTGCAGCCCAGAGGCCTAGAAGGGCTGGTCTCTTCGATATAGGTTATAAGAGTGGTAGGTAGTTGCACCATCTTAGAATGTGCACCAGTGTGCTTAGCAGTCCTGGTATTTCAGAACCACAGCTGTCCAGGAAAGAACCTCAAAGTGTATCTACTGTCCTAGGTTAGTCTCTACAACCATTTCAAAATCCTCAGTACTCCCTGGTGGCACAAGCAGTTAAGTCTCAGCACTATGAAGCTATCTGCACCCACTGCAGCAAGAGTTCGATCCCCTGTTAGGGAGCTGACCCACATGGCCAGCAGACCTCTCCTGTCTTGCCCACTGCTCCCCTCAGCAGTGTATTTCAGTAGATCCACCTGCTCTGCTCCCCACTCTTTCTCTGGTGAGTCCTCTCACCACCCCACACCTCTGGCCTGCATCCCAGCTCATGTATGCATAAATAAATAAATCTTTTTTAAAAAATCCTCAAATCCCCAAATGTGGCCCCTCCTCTGTACTTTCTGAACATGCCAGGCATCACTGTGTATCACTCACCGAGTATGAATTATCTGTTAAAGTATCTGTTTCCTTCCAGACACCATGTCTTAACTCATATCATAGGTCCAGTGTAGGGAATACAGGTGCTCATGCAGTATTTCATGAACTATTTTTTGAGTTTGTCTTTGAAGGTTCATTTTAAAACATTCTAAATAATGATACTCTTTTGGTGAAATTTTCATTTAGGGCAAGAGTCTTCAAGTTCTGGAGGGAGAGGGATCTTTAAGGCATCAAGGACACTGTTGCCTCAGATTGGGTTTGTTACTATTGTTGATAGAATGCTGGTCACATTGGAAGTTTCTTAACATGTGTTTAACACATCACAATCTCAAGTCCTTTCAATTATCTTGTAACCAATTAGGTTCTGATCTCACAGACATGAGCAAGATTTAAAAATCTTGTAAGAATCAGTTCATTCAGGTTTATCTGAATGTCTTATTTTTAGAATTAAGCACCATATTTCACTCATTCAACACACATTTATTGCATGCTTACTATGTGTAGGGCTCTGAGATGAAAGGCACAATTACTGCTCAGATTAGGGGCATTGGTTCAAGAAAAATAAAAATATCTGTAACAGCTATGAGAATACTAGGCAGTAGTGCTTGTTTCTTCCTAGAGAGAAGATGGGGAAATAATGTGTAAGAAATGGGATTTCAAATCAGACTGTGATATTATGATTTATCAGAAATGTATGTTCAATCATATGTCATTCATGCTACCAAACATATATTTCTCATTCACACTTCCTGGCTCACCATTCCCAAAAGCCTTGGAATTTCCTAAGCATTGAGGTGTCTTTTGTTATGTGAATGAGGTGACTGTTTGGGAAGCAATTAAAGATGGGGGCTGGTTGCCAGTGGAGCCAACCAAATGATTTGAGGGCTGAAACTTTCAGTACTACCCCCCCCCCCCCAGACCTCCAGGGAGATGAGAGGGGCTGGAGGTTTGAGCTCAATTGCCAATTTCAGTGATTTAGTTAATTATGCCTTTGTAATGAAGCCTCCATAAAAGTCCAAAAGGAAGGGCTGTGGAGAACTTCCGGTTTGGTGAATATGTGGAAATTTGGGGAGTGTGGCACACACTGACAGAGGGCTTGGAAGGTTTATGCCCATTCCCCATACTGTGCCCAGTGATTTCTCCCATTTCTGACTTATATTCTTTGTAATAAGTCAATGATGTTGCGAGTAAATTTTTTATTTTTAGTTCCACGAGTCACTCTAGCAAATTAGTAGAACCTGAGGAGGGGGTCCTTGGAACCTCTGATTTAGAGCTAGTTGGTCAGATGCACAGGTCAGAGCCTGGGCTGCTTCTAGTTGGCATCTGAAATGGAGGACAGTGGTCTTGGAAGACTGAGCTTTGCCTGTAGAATCTGTTGCTATCTTCAGGTAAATAGCATTAGAATTGAATTGAAGTCTCCAACACAAGGTGTGGTTGGTGTGGTGGAGTCACGTGTTCACACACATACATTCACATTGGAATTGGGTCCAGAACCTTACACACAGACCACGATGATGGTGGTGGTGTTGTTGAGGGTAGCAGTACTGACGATGGCAGTGGTGACCATACATCAGCTATTTACTCTGCTTACCATGTATGGGACTGTCCTGGAAGCTTCATATGTATTAACTAACTTAATCCTCACATGTTACTAGGCCCCTCTTATTATTTCCATTTTACAGGTTAGAAAAATGAGGCATGCAAGAAACAGGTTACTGTTTCTTGGGTTTCTGGACTGGAAATAGCAACAAATAATATTGGGGGGGGGGAAGGTCTCTCTTTTGAGATACAGCCCACTTATTTCTTCAGCCCACTTATTTCCACTCACCACTTGTCCAGTGGTAAGCCTGGTTGGTAGCCCTGGCTCTAGGTACCCAAACAGCTCACCACAGATAGAGAGCAATGACTGAGAAATAGGATTTCTAATCACACAACTTTAGACTCAACTTTGAGTCCTAGCAATTCTTAGTTACTGACCTCTGAGCCTTAATTTCTCCATCTATAAAATGGGGCTAATAACCATATCTCTGTCTTGATGACCTGACATATGCCAGCTACTTCATGCTCACCCCACCCCCTCACACACGCTGAGGCCCTTGAACCACACAGATGCTGAAAACAAGCCAACCTGGAAGCCTGTGGCGTTCCCCTGCATGATTGCAGCCATTGTCCTATTGCCGGGAGGGCCCGCTGGCAGGGAGGGGCGCAGGGCTTCGGTGCCTTCGGTAGACATCTGCCTCGGAGATTTCCTCTGCCTTGCTGTTCGGAACTATGATTTTCCTTCAAGGCTGAAGTGCAATTAGTTGAAAGAAACTGTTTCATGGAAACAACAATTTTGCTTGGCCAGAGGGCTGGCAAGAGGACTGGAAGTGGGCCGAGCCTGGGATTGTGTCCCTGGGGTACACCTCAGAGAAACCTTGGGGCCAACAGCATACTCTCTGTTTACTCAGGGGTTTCCTCACAGAACCACTGAGGAAACAGCTTGTAAGGAAAGGGAAAACATATGGGTTAGCAAGGTACTCAGTGGATCTAAAGAGTCCAGAGGTTGCCTACAAATTGCATCCTACTTCGGTGCCAAGGGAGAGCACAGAGCACAGTGCAGTTCTTGCCCTGCATGGGCTCATGGCATGTTGTGTGACAACAGACCCTTCAGAGGGGCTGGCCTTGTGGCCTCCACCTCCCGGGGAATGCCATTGACTCTTCCAGGTCTTCAGTGGCCCTCAAGTAAATTTGGAGAGGACGAAATTTGCTTGTTTGTGACAGAACTATCTGTCTCTTCAGTCACTTTACTCTACTTCACCTTCATCCTTGGTGGGAATAAGTCCTTTGAAGCAAAATAATCTATCAGAATTGTCTATGAACAACAAATACTGGCAAGAGTGTGGAGAAAAAGGAATCCTCATAGACTATTGGTGGGAATGTAGGCTGGTCTGGTGCCTATGGAAAATATTAGGGCAGTTTCTCGAAGTATTAATTCCACTCCTAGGTATATTCCTGAAGAAAGCAAAAACACTAATTGAAAGGAATGGCTGTACTCCTGAGTTCACTGCAGCACTATTTACAGTAGCCAAGTTATGGAGACAACGAATGTGCCCAGTGACAGAGGAGAGGATTTAGAAGACAAGGGCATATAAACACAATGGGCTACTACTCAGCTATTAAAAAAATGGTGAACTCTTACCATTTACAACAATGTGGACGGAACTGAAGCAGATATTGCTAAGTGAAATAAACCAGAAAGAGAAATACAAATGTCAGATGATTTCACTCATATGGGACTATAGAAAGAAACAAAACGAAGGAACTGAATAGTTCAAACCAAAATAAACCTTAGAAATATGACTGCAGAACTGAGGTTACTAGACAGGTAGGGGGAGTAGGGGTGGAAATACAGTGGGGATGGCGCCCAATGGCCTAAAGGTGCTTTGATGGTGGGGGTAACATACATCTGAGGAGGTGTAAACCTATTCCCCTAAATCATGTACAATATTATAAACCACTCTCACCTCAATAAAAAAAAATAAAATACATTGACTCATAAAATAAAACCAAAATTATGCTGTGAAAGGTTATAATAAATGTAACAAGAGAAAGATGTGTTTGTTTAATGAGGGATCCAGTTAGAAAAAAGAATGCAGCTCTTTGAGAATGAAGGGCAAGGTCTAGAGGCCTCAAGGCTCTGAGGCCTTGGCGATGCTGGTGAAGGGGCTAAGTACAAAGCAGAGAGGGTGAAAGGAAGTAGGGAGGGAACTGGAGGGAGCAGGAACTTACTCATATTCAGACTTTGGCTCTGCAGGGACATCAGTGTTATTTGACTGGAAGTAAGTAGATGATTTTATCATTCTTTGACTCTAAGCTATTTGTGATCAGCTATAAGAAACATTGGATTCTTTCTGGAATTGGACTGTGGTTTTCAGAAGTGGTGAAACAGCCTCAATGGCCCATGTATCTCTTGGGTGCTGGCACCACGGTTCCCTCTGAGGAAGGACAAAGAACCTGTGGGTACTGAAGGGCTTGTTGCTCAGATCACTCTGGCACAGACAACAGTATTATGGGACAGGCCAGCACCTCTTGTAGGTGGTGGTCAAGGGAGACTTTATAGCAGAGGCCTTGAGGGATGGCAAGAAAGAAGCAGAGAATGAAACATGTAACTTGGGGCCGGGCTAGGGACACAGTTTCCAGAGCTAGCTTTTCAATCTGTAGTGGAGTCTTTGAAGGAGAACTTTTCTCTGTTTTGAGATCTTCCTTACTGCCCAGGATCCATCAGTACGCATGCCTGAAGCTGAGAATCTAGGCTACATTGAAGGGTCTGGACAATTTGGGTTTGAGGATTTAGGGAATTCTCTGGACTCTGCACTCTTTGGCATTCAAACAAGAGGCATATGTACTGGGAAATAAGGGAAACTGAGGAAGATACTAGCAAAAGCTCAGGAAGGTTTTACTGACTGGAGAAATAGGCACAGCAGAGCAGAGTCTCTGCCCAGAGCCTTTGTCATGCTGATGACAATATCAACAATATACACGAATGACAGACAGGGAGGGCTGGTGGCCGCAGAGCTAGCTGGCTGCACTGGGCTGAGCTCAAGCTCATGGTTGTGCCTAGGAAGTTCTACTGGTACCCAACTGGCTTCAAAATGCCTGATGAACCTTTTAGTTCTGATTTTCAACTGTGGAAGCCTCCTGTTCCCTCCAGGGATTTCCGCCAGATTTGGCATCATCTGACCTGGGCTGTTCTATGGAAGGCAGCCCCCTATTCTACCTGACCTTGTTTATCTGGGCCTCCTTCCCTTCGGTGCAGTAAACCTCCTGGGAATGTGTTTCTAGGTTGTGTAACTATTTAAAAAAAGTTATCCTTTTTGGTTTTCCTTTAAGAATTTTATAGGAAAGAAGAATTTTGGAATGGTTAGATCAGATAATGAGAAAAGCAGGGGATCTGGAAGAGGAAATATTTCTTTTTCCCCATCATTGTCCCTGGCGGAGAGTATTTTCAGCCATTCCAAGAAATGTGAGCAGTATGGAGGATTGTGTGCACCCTTGTAGCAAAGGGCTTCATATATAGTGTCTTCTATTCATGAGAAGATTTTATACATCATCGAGAATATCATTCTGAAATCAGAAAACGTGTCAGGAATTGATCTTAGACTCTTCTTGCTGGCATTTGCTGTGATGCCTACAGTGCTAAGGCATCTTGATGTCAGAGCTGAGAATACTCCCATCTGTAGAACCCACGGAAAGGATCCAAAGAGGAACGGTTTTTCACCATTTGAAGAATGCTCCTTTTGATTTGGGGCTTTGTTTTGCTTCAATAAGACTATAATTGGCACATTATCTTATACTCTAGACTGTTTAGAACTTACAAGTTCCTTTAGAATGTCATTTAATGTGTGCTGTGATAGGATTCCATTTTTAGGTTTGTTTTCAAGAGCTGAACGCTACGGGTCCTCTGTGTAGAGTCTGTGTTAATTTTTTATTTTCAGCAGAAAAAAATCTTAGTAACAGACCAACCCCTTCTCTCTCTCTCTCTCTTTCTCTCTCTTTAAGTCAAAATGAATGAATAAGGGCTTGGAAGAGTAGCAGTCACAAAGGGCAAGCTTGGAGCTTCTAGGAGTTCTGAGGATGGAACCCGAGAGAGAAGCTAAGCCAAGGAAGGATGGCAGGTGAGGTCCAGCTGGGCTATTGTGAAGCTGTGTGAATGTCATTGGGGTTTTGGTTTCAGCTGGTCTAAGATAAGTTGTCTTTGACTTGTAACCATAAAGATCGTAGATTCCAAAAAACACCAAGTAGCCATGAAAGAAAATAAGGTAGGTCTGCTTTTGTGTATGTGGAATTATCTGTGTTATTTCTATATAAATAAAAACTGTGAGAATGATAAATTCTCTGTGGGGTGTGTGTGTGTGTGTGTGTTATGTGTACAAATGGTATTGGCTTTGAACAAATTAGTAAGTGATGCCCCCTTTGGTATATACAACCCCATGGCAGGGAAAACCTTGGTAAGCAAGTGTGTAATGGTTTTAAGCAACCCTCCCTCCCCGGCCCCTGTGCTGGGGGTGCTCTATGCAGTACACAACCCACATAACATTTTGTTATAGCTCTTTGTATATATGCTCAGATATGATATTTCTGGCAGAATATACAAAAAACTAGAAAGAGAGCTTGTTTATGGGAAGGGAGGTTTGGAGTTTGGTGGGAATGGGTGGCTAGGGCTCACCTCCTCTCTCTACTTCACTTGGGGAGTGTTTCAATTTTACTACCATGTGTACACATTACATTTTAAAATTAATTCACTTAAATAAACAAGAAAGCAAACAAAAACTCGAGTTTAATCTCAGTCACTCCTTTGTTATAAAAAAAGCCTTTCAACGAATCCTCATGGAAAAAATCCCAGCTACTCTAGGGCATTCTTCAGAAGTTACATCTGGCCTCAGCCTGCTGCAGCCTTATCTCTGGCGGCTCCCCCTTCACACCAGCTTCAACAAGGCAGGACTGCTTGTGGTCAACTGACAGAGCTTGCTCATTGGCCTCTCTGCCTTTGCACATGCTGTTTGCCCTGCTTTTCCCCATGCCCCACCCCAGCGACAACTGCCTTACTCCAGGGCTTGCCTTCCTGGGTGTGTCCACAGTGCTTTAGGCCTTTCCCTTTCTTACTACCTACCACACTTTTCCTAATTATTTCTTATCACCACGTCACCTGCTGTTCTGTGAGTGAGCTCCTTGAGGGGCTTTGTCTCCCTGGACTGAGCATAGTCAGTGCCTGTGACCTCTTGGGAGGAGACACCTAATGCTATTCCATGAACAAATGGAGGTAGGTTCAGATTCCAGCTGTCTTTTCAGTAAACTCTGCAATCCTTTCAGATTTCTTTTCTCTTATGGTTACAAATTCTTCTGTATCCTTTGTTTCTCTGCCAGTAGCAATTAGCCAGGTTGTAGCAGAGCTAGAGTTTCCAGCCCAGACAGATTGCATTTCCCCCTCTTAACAGCTCAGGGGAGTCTTCTTTCACTCACCAAAGGTGCATCTGAAATTTATAGCAGGTCCAGTGACCTGCTTTTGTCTGCCTGATGTGCATAGTCTATGATCAGGTTCAGAAAATCGAAAAATCTGGGGAGAATAGAAGGGAATTTGTGAAAATGTAGTCAGTCACTTGGGTGTCCATCCCACCCAGCAGTCTGATCCTTTGCTTAAGTCCCCTAATCTGGAGACTTTTCCAGGTGCTATTCCCATGTCGCCATCATTCCTGTTAAATAATTACCAAGTGCAGTAGAAATCTGCCATCTGCACCTAAAAGCAGTGAGTCAGAGACATTCTAGAAGAGAGAGGCAATGAGATAACGGCACACTCCCACTCACAGAGAGCAGCTTGCTCGGGGAGCAGCTCATCCACTCTGGGCTTGCCGCTGCTGGAACATCGTGGATGCTCTGATGGTGACTGGCTGAAGGTCACAAGGGGAGTGATGAACCATAAACCCACTCCTGGTTTCCACCCTCAAGAGCAGTGCTTGGTTGAGGGTGCTAGCTCTTGGGTCTCCAGAAGGTGGGATGATGTCTAAGGTGCTGGACAACAGATTCAGAGCTGTTGCTTGCCTACACAGAGTCTTTGTATGAATCAGAAAAGAAGTGAAAAGTGCCCCTCTGGACTGACATAGCTGTGTACTAAGGCTTGCAAGTTGAAGCTGCCTCTGTCCAAAGAAAGTGTTCGTTACGCCAGGCAGGCGCAGCCCAGCCTCCTGGATCTTATCTCCCACTTGCCTTCTTAGCTGGGAACCATTACATGCCACATGAGCTGCACAGCTATACCTGTGGCCTGGAAGGCGCAGCTTTGGGCCTCTAGAATGGAGAGGTGGGGCCCAGCAATCTGGATTTGAATGCCTACGGAAGCCTGAGAACAATTTAACAATTGTTCTGTCAGAAATCCTTGGTTATGCATATTTGGGGATCTAGAACTATCCAACTAGACAGAGTAAAAATAGATATCCATTTTCTGAACTGTACAGTGTCACTTCGTGTCCTTGAAGTCTTCATGAGAATTGCTTCTCTGGGGTTTGGAGCTGATGTCAATATTTTTCTTGGCACTGATGCCTGGCTATTTTAAAAGGCACTTTCAAACTGTCAGCTTTTAGAATAAAAACTCTAGGAATCTTGAAACAAAGAATTAGTACAACTCAGATAATTCTACACTGGTCTCTCCTTGGCTTCAGCCTCAAGGATGTTTCAAGCTCTTCCATTTCAAGAAAATCTCCTGGAGATGCTTTGTATCCATCTTGGTTTCCATCTTATTTGAAGGTTAAATTCCAAGGGACTGATCAGGAGCTCTTTCCGTGGAGCTGGTATTTCTGACATTTCGAGTAATACTTGAATTATGAATGTGACCCACCTACATCTGGTCATCCTTTTATTTAGAGTTTCACTGGAACAAAACTTTAGCTCACCTTTACTCCAGATGCCCATTGTTCTGGACCACAGAGTAGGAATGAAACCCTTCATTGGCACTATTGACTGCTAGAGATGGGATGTTTGTGTCCTCTCAAAATTCACAAGTTAAATCCTAATCTCTAATGCAGTGGATTTGGGAGTGGGTTTTTTGGAAGGTGATTAGATCATGAGGGTAGAACTCTCACGAGTGGGATTAGTGCCTTTATAAAAGAGATCCCGGAGAGGTTTCTTTCCCCTCTATGATGTGAGGACACAGCAAGAAGACGGCATCTGTGAACTAGTAATCGGCTGTCTCCAAACATGGAATCTGCTGCTGCCTTGAACTTGGACTTCCAGATTCCAGAAATGTGAGAGCAAATGTTTTGTAAACCACTCAGTCTCCTATATTTTTGTTATAGTGGCTGGAACAGACCAAGACATGCATATTATTGCCTCAGTGCCAAGCACAGTGCCTGATATACAAGTGTGAGAAGTTGAGCCCCGGTCCTGCCTTTAAGGGGTCTAATCTATACCCCTGAAGCCCAGTACAGGAGTCATGAGCCCATGTGGATATTAGCACCTGAAATGTACAAGAGGATATGTGTTGTGAGTGTAAAATAAACATATGATTTCAAAGATTTAGGGAAAAAAAGAATGAAAATATCTCATAAACAATTGTTTTGTACTGATTACATGTTGAAGTCATAATAATTTGGATATATTGGATTAAATAAAATATAGTATTGAAATTAATGTCATCTGTTTCTTTTTACTTTTTAAGTAGACTGCTAGAAAATTAAAACTTGCATATAAGGCTCATATTACATGATTTTTGGACAACCCTGTTCTAGAGGGCCAGAAAAGCAAGCAATTGACCAGGTCACCAGGCCATGTGATTTGAACTGGGATAAGGGAAGGAGAGGGGACCTGGAAGCAGTTTGAAAGAGACTTGCTCAGTCTTAGGAGCTAAGGAAAAGCCTTGGGAGGGGATGATAGGTGAGTAAGACCCAAAAGCTGAATAGGAATGAGATGCAGAGTGAGCTGGTGAGGGGTGTTGGAAGTACCCCAGAGTGGTGCATTTGGGGTGCTGTAAGCAGCTCAGCTTGGCTGCGGTTGAGTATGCAGGGGAAGTGGGGAGAGGTAGGCTGGAGAGGGTGGGAGTGGTTGTGATATGAGGCGGAGGGATGCTCTGATTTCTTTGAGGGAGGCCTATGACTTGTTAGAGATAAAAGACTATTTGGTTTCTATCCACCTGGAGTGGGCAGCAGAATGGGGACAAGACACTCAGTGGTTCTGGGAGTAGGAGAATAGTGCTTGCATTTTTGCGGAATTGATAAATTGTGGAATTGATAAATGAGAGCCATTCTTACTAGTGAGACCATGTATGTGTGTGTGTATATATATATAATATATATATAAAATAAATATGACTTTATACATATATATTCATATATATATATATATATATATATATATATATGAATTTTAAAAAGGAGCTATGACTTGGGTCGAACTCCCAACCAGGTCATGTGTGTGGTGTGTGTGTGTGTGTGTGTGTGTATGTGTGTGTATGTATTTATATAGATATATATGAAAGTGCTTTGGAAATGTCATGCCCCTGTACTAATATTAGTTTGGTTACTATGACTAATTATGCCTTGATTTTACTAGAATAATATTGAAATTATTAATTCTGTCTTTGGGAAAATTGGGGTCTTTGCTTCATTAGCCTGTATTATCCTGTGAAGAAGTGACTTTCAATAGCAGCATAAGGATAATAATAACAACAGCAATAATGATCTTAAAGCAAACGATTCCCAAGGGAATAATAGTTCTGACGGAGAAAGTTCAGTATTTTCTAAGAACCACCGTAAACCAAGGGCTTTATACTATTTTACCTTCTCATTAGGTACAGTGCATCTAGAAGTTAAATGCCAAAGGTTTATACATCAAAGAACCATCAGAATCTCTGTGTTCCTGCACAGTGCGTCTTTATGCAGATGTCTGTTGTCATCCAGCTTCCAGTAAAGCAGTAAATGAAATGCTTGGCATGGGCTCTTCAGGAACTTTTGCTTCTGTGCCTAGTTTGCTCTTCACACGCAGTAAAATTGTCAGCGTCTGAGAGTTCATTTCTTGGAAGCGGTTAGTTTGCAGTTGCTTCCTTTGCCTTGGGATTTCTTGAGGCAGAAATTGTCCAAAGCAAGCAGTGTCCCACATCTAAATGTCCTATGGTTCCTGGAGGGCTTAGAATTAGGTAACTTCCTCCTAACAGCTTCTCCAAGGAAAGTCGATGATTTGGGACATTTGTCTAGTCGTTCTTGGCACTTATTGAGCTATTACTACATGCTCGTCACTGAGAATAGATGAATTTAAAAAAGGAGCCATGACTTGGGCCAAACACGTAACCAGGTCAGAGAAATGGACATAAAGTCAAATAAATCAGCTACAGTATGATTTAGAGTTACAGTGAAGGCGGCCACACAAAGCTATCAAGGCCCAAGGGAGAAGATATTCAAGTTCTGTCTGGATGAGGGTAGAAAGATGAGGAGAGCCTTCGCCCAGGAG
Source organism: Scalopus aquaticus (assembly GCA_004024925.1). Taxonomy (NCBI): domain Eukaryota; kingdom Metazoa; phylum Chordata; class Mammalia; order Eulipotyphla; family Talpidae; genus Scalopus; species Scalopus aquaticus. Next base: position 8,272 of record PVIJ01009160.1, on the reverse strand, counting down.
GTAGCATTGAGGTTGGTTCTTGAGGTATGAGTAGAAGAAGCCAGATGAGAAGGGTTCTCTGGATGGTATGAAAGCTCATGGCTTGCTTGGGGAGCTGTGGGTAGTAAGGCAGGCATATGAGGAAGTGTGGAGGTAGGACAGGTAAGTACGTGGAATGTCATCCACAGGGGTGTGCTCTTCTTCAGGAATTTCAGTTGGAGAGTGAGAAGGTGCAGTCTGTTTTATAAAGGACCCCAGTGATGGGGAAGCATCCACTGGGAGAGGGAGAACCGCTCAATAGCCAAGAGGCATAGTGAGCTGGAACACTGTAGCTGGCTGCAGTTCTGTTTCTTCTCTCTGTCAGATGTCTCCCCAGCCCCTTGGACTCCCTGGCGCAGGCAGCATTGTCTTAGAACAGAAGACACCTCTAGCTCCTTAGGCAGGGAGCGATGGAACATGTGTCATGGCGATTCAGACAAATCACCACTTGCTCGTGATGGACTTCCCCGTTGGCACAGTCCTGGTTTAGAAAGAACCTTAGTCACTAAAGCGGGAGGACTAAGAGTCTCAGCGTCCAGCCTCCTACGTCAGGAGTTCTTTGGCTGGTGGTTCGAGGGCCTGTCTCTTGCCTGGCGCCTGCATCTCCAGGCTTGGCTGGAAGGCCGGGCTCTCCACAGCTGTGATGCTGGCCTGCAGGACCACTGCAGAGTGGTAGAAATCTTGGTGAAATGTGAAATTTCCGTTGGCCACCTGCCACTGTTCCCACTGCATGCTGACACTCCACCCTAGGCAGGATGCCCTGCCCTGTGGAGCAGTTGGAAGTGATAAATATATTTGTTTTTGAATTAGAACCTTTCCTGGCACTGGGGGGAAATGCATCTGTGGCTCGCCTGGCTTCCCTGCTCCCTGCACATGGCCTGCTCTCTGGCACAGTCAGAGCCATGAGTAATGATTACACTGGCTTGCTGAGCCCAAACCTCCAAGGGCAGGGGCGCTAAGATGAAGAGCCCTGGACAGGCTTATCAACATCAAAGCTACCATAATCATACCTACCACTCCAGGTAATCAGCATACAGCCAGCCCTGCCCCTATTTTCCCCTGTGAAGGTTATATGCCCCTTATCTCCAGCCTGTAAGTGGCAGGAAGTCACATTGCCCTGTGGTACGTAAGGATGGAGGCTGGGCACTCACCCAGGTGGTGAAGCAGCATTTATTTCATTCTTCACCTGCTTAGCAAAGTTGAGCAATCATGTACACTTTAAAAATGCTCCAGAGACTTCCCTGACCTGTAAACCCCAGGTGCAAGCCTGATAGTAGAATTTCAGGAGCAGGCTGCTCAGAAGAGGAGTGGGGGGCTGCCTTAACAGTGGCAGGGGCTACTTTGGGTCCTCCACTGGCAGCTGGCCCCGAATTGAGAATGCCCTGGAAGAACGTTCTCTATCAGCAGGTACTTACTGGGTGCCTACATGTGCCAAGTGCTGTGCTTATTGTGTGAGCAAGAAACCAGAACATTCGTTTAGGCTGCACTGTATAGTAATAACCGGGACTTCATTTAGATTGTCGGTTCTCTTTGGGTGATAATGTTGTGACTAATTTCTTAAGAGCAAGAAATTCAGGTATTCAAGATATTGAAAATTTGCTCTCAAGCTGGTAAGATATGTCACTATTTGATAAAAACCAAACAAACCCAAAAGTCTACCCTGAGTGAGTGTCAAAGTCATGGTGGTTCTGCTTAAGTACTACAGAACAATTGACAAATGTGGCAACATTTCAGCTAAGAACTTTTGGGTAAAGACACCCCCACTAAGTCAGATTCTCCCAAAGCTGTATGATCCTGAGCAAATTATCTTTTCTAAGTTCAATTTCTTCAACTTTAAAGGGAGACACAAATATTAGCTACCTCATCAGACCATTGGGAGGATTAAATGAAACCCCATGGAAAAGAACTGAAATGTATAATACATATCCAAAAGCAGAGCATTCCTATTTGATTTGGTAGGTTACTTTCTGGGTTTGGAACTAATGTTATCATTAATTTATATGGAGTAATTTTTGAGCAGTTAGGTACACATATACCAAACATGGAAATAGAGAGATGTGCAAAGAGCTACGGAAGTCGAGAATATTCATTGGATAAGCAGGAAAGACTTCACCGTGGAGGCACCCTTTAGCTGAGCACTGAAAGATGGTTAATAGTTCATTTAGTAACAAAGATGGTGAAGAAAGTTCTGGAAAATGCCAGAAGCTTGTATTAAGCGGGGTATGAAAGAACATAGTCCAATCAAAGGACCATAGGTGCTATTAAAAGATAAACATTTTTTACAGATGACTGGATCAAAAAGATGTGGTATATATACACAATGGAATACTATTCAGCAATCAAAAAAGATAAACTCATGCCATTTGCAGCAACATGGATGAAGCTAGAAGGCATTATGCTCAGTGAAATAAGAAGGAAAAGGAAAAAATATTGGATGGTTTCACATATAGGAGGAATAAAGGGAAACTGAATAAAGGGTCAGAGGAAAAGGAAGAAAAATAATAGGCAAACTATAGATCAGAGACATATAGTAGGGGCGGAGGAAGGAGTTCAAAATAGGGGGAGGGAAGAACATGAAGGACTATGGTGATGGTTCATAGGTAAGGTGATGGTGGGAGATTTATGGGGATGACATCTGAGGGGAGAAATCAAATATTGTACAAAAATGAACAATGATGTAATAAAATTTTTAAAAAAGGTAAACATTTTTAAAGGATAAAAGTATAACTCTCTTAGAGTTACAAACTGAGCTTCTGTCTAAGGCTTTATTGAACTCATTAGCGAGGAAACTTACAAGATATTACAAATGGTTCAAGGGAGAATTCAAAGAATACTCATATATAAGTGATCAGAAATACTGAAAAGAATTTATGAGTGGATGCAAAACTATTCAATCAGTAACCACAGAGCAATAATCTACTGCATCTCCAGGGACACAATTGGCACTTCTATGACCAAGAACCATTTGTATGACTTTCATTATTGTAAAATATAGAGAAATAAAATATAAAAGACCTCAAGAACAAGGAAAGATGAAGGTAATCCAATGGGGTTTTCAGGACAGGGTACCTGGTAATCTTTTTTTGAGGGGGGGCTCATTTCAAAAATAGTCATAATTTTTCCCTGACAGAGTGGGTTAGTTTCAGTGGAGATCAGAGGGTAAGATGTGAGTGGATGAGAGGGAAATGAGGCCTGATGTAGGCAAGGATCAAATCACAAAGAACCAACACCTTGTGTAGTTTGTGGGAGACTGAGGCTGAATGTCTGGGCCAGGAAAAGTAAGGACGTCCTGAGTCCAGGCAATGAGGATGGAGATGGAAGCATGGAAGTGAACTGGATACAAAATGAAGGTAGAGCTGAGGTGACTCCATGTTCAGGAAGACAGGGGGACATGATAAAGTAAACTGAAGAGAATTTGTGGGAAGAGCTCTTCTATATGTACACCTAAGGATGATGTTCTTTTGGGAGAGACTTTCATCTTGTCAGTTGGAAATGTGAACCTTTAACTCTGACCCACTTTTCAGTTGAGGAGAAGATAATTTCATATAGATAACTTTTTTGGGAGAGAACTTACACCTTAAATTTTTCTCTCTGGATTTTCTAAATGCTCTGATTCCCAAAATATATTTTGGAAGTGGCTATTAATCAACTTCTGCTAATCTTTTGGATCCCTTGATTCACCCATGGAAATGAAGGTTCCTTTTGCTGATTTCTGTCTGATTGTTCCTGTTCCTTCTCATTCTACCCCATTCATTTTCCACCCTTCTCTGGCCTGGCCCAGGAGGAAGACTGACTTCCCCCAGTTGTATCACCTGGTTCCCTTTGTCTTCTGCCTTCCAGTGAGTTTGGTATCTAGAGAGTGGGATGAGAGAGATATGGGAGTATTTAAATCTCTACTCCCTCTGTGTCTCGGTGCAGTGCTGGCACTGTTGTGTCTCTCCATGCGGGCAGCCATTCCTGGACTTCAGCTCTCAACCAGGTTCTCCAACACCTTCTTGTCCCTTTGTCTCTCAAGGCCTAGAAATGTGTTATGGGTTGAATTTTATCTCCCAGAAATTCAAATCCCAGAATGTGACCTTACTTGAAACAGGGTCCTTGCAGATGTAATTAGATGAGATGAGGTTGTACAGGAGTAGGGTGAGCCTTTAATCCAATATGACCAGTGCCCTTATAAAAAAAGGAAATTTGGGCACAGATATGCACACAAGAGAAAAATAACATGAAGACCAGTGATGCGGCCACAAGCCAGGGAACTACCAGGATCTAGGAGAGGGACCTGGAACAGGGTCTTTTCTAGAGTCATCAGTAGGAGCATGACTCTGCTAACACCTCGACTTTAGACTTCTAGATGCTAGAACATAAAGAGAATTAATTGCTATAGTTTAAGCTGCCCATTCAAGGTGCCTTGTAATGGCAGCCCTAGCAAACCAATGCAGTGTGTAGTAGCTTTCTGCTGTTGCTGGGTCCTTCACCCACCCACACCTCTGAAAACACAAATTATCCCTCACTAAGAATCTCTGCAGAGTTCCATTTGAGAGTGCTGTGTACTTTTGTGATTCTGACTGGGCTCATTCCTGGTAGTTTCACTCTTGCGTTTCCTTAGGAGAGATGTTCTATTCCTGGTCTTTCTAGACTCTCCTGAGTTGTTTGGCATTGGACTTGTGGTTGACAGTGAACTTGGGAGTACTATTGTGTGGGCAGTTCCATTTTTCTGTAAATGGCAGCATGCCAGAGGAAGAGGTGGTGGCAGGAAACACACAAACAACTTTTCTGGTCTTCTACATGGCAGCCAAAGCCTCCAGTGTTAAGCCCACAGTCTGAGGGACTTGCTCAGCTCTCATCCTTCCATGTGATCCCAGTATTTATGTCCATATTGGGATCACATCCCTGTGGAGATCATCACCTTAAACTCCAGGAAGAGCAATATTAGACTTAAATAGACACACTTGTTTGTGTCAAGCCGTAGTGGAGCAGAAAGCTTGTTGTGTGCTACGCAGTGCTCCATCCCGTCTGCCCCTGCAAGTTGGAAACACAAATATCTCTTTATCCCAGCAGCCTTTTCCTCTCTTCTTCATGCAAGTTTCCCAACAAAGGTCAGTCTGTATTCTTTGGCTGAGTTTCCAGATTTCTTCTCTTACCAGCACAATGAAAAGATCTCTTCTCAGCCCGATAGGCTTATTTCAAGACAAGACACATCGCAAGTTACAATCAGGGGTGACAGAGTGACACTTGAGCAAGGTCATACAGATGGCAGATGTCCATGCTGTTAATTTTCTCAGACTTAAAATACCAGCATCTGCTCTTTTAAAATTGAGTGGCTCTTATATACTTAAAAGCCTGTTTGATTTTATCCCATTCTGGAACTTTGCTCTACAGAATGTTGTGCCAAACAGGTGGATCTGTGGTAGTCTGAGAATCCAGCGCTACAATGATAAAGTTTGTAATAATAAATTTCTTTCATATTGTGACCTAAGCCAGTTTTTCCAGTATTTTCAAAGTAGTTCTATTCATGAAAACCCTCTGGCTTATCAGAGTAGCTTTGGTCCACAATTAACCAATCACGTTTCTCCTGCCTAGTGTGTCCTGGATACATAGATAGTAAACAGGAAAATATTTTTTATTTTAATACTTTCACTTTTTATTCATGGCAGGTTGTTCTGGTTTTCCATTTTGGACACTTTTGCAAAACTGCTTTTAAAAAAGCACAAGTGGTGTGTAAATTTGACAAACATTTTTGAAGGTGGAATGTTCAAAAATGTAGAAAACACTGGTTTTTGAAAATGAGGAATTGTTTGATTCCTCACTTAGCAAATAGACCGAGCCCTGCCCCCCTCCCCCAAATTGGTATTTCAGTGCAGTCCTCCTGAAAGGAGAATAAAAAGAAAAGTCAGCAGCTTTTCCCATTGCCCAGTCTTCTCGTGGCTTGAACATGTAGGTCAAGTTTTGTGGTATGGCTGAGCTGCTCAAACAGAATCCTGCATCTCAAAGTTGCACTGGAGACCCACCCATGCTGTGCTTTGAGCATCTTTTTAAAAAAAATTATTTATTTTATTATTGAGGGCACATTGGCTTACACTGCATATGATTCAGGGGACTAGGCTCACTCCTCAGATGTACATCACCACACCCACCACCAGAACACCGAAGTCCCTTTAACATATAACATTGGGCCCCTTCCCCACATTGGCCACCCCCCCACTCTCCTATACCATACACAAAAATTAACTCAAAATGGATTAAAAACTTGGATGTAAGACTAGAAACTATAAAATACATAGCAGAATATGTAGGCAACACACTCCATGACATTGACTTTAGGGATGTATTTGGGGACTGAACTGCAACAACCAGGAAAATAAAAACAGAAGCCAGCAATTAGGACTATATTAAACTAAAAAGCATCTAAACAATGGAAGAAACAATAAAAAGAACCTACGGACTGGGAGAAAATATTTGCATATCACGCATCCAACAAGGGCCTCATACCCAAGATCTACAAAGAACTCATAGAAATCAATTTAAAAAAAATCTGAGCATCTTTAGGGTTCCTGCTACATACCTAGGAGCTTGACTGGAGAAGGACTTGGCCAGTCTGTGAAGAATCACCGCCTTGGGAAGCTGAGTCTGTGTCCCCTCCTGGTGACCTACAGTGAACCTAGTCTGACCTCATGTTTGTGGGGATAGGGAGAGCAGCAGGCCACACCAGTCTCTTGCAACACTGGCACATGTTCCCGTGGTAAATTAGTTCCCTCGGGCTGCTGTAACAAATCACCACAGACTTGGTGGCTTGAAAACAATAGATCTTATTCTCTCAGTGTTCTGAAGCCAGAGACCCAAAATCAAGGTGTTAGCCCATCCTTGGGTCTGGTATTTTCGGGCAGTCAGTATTCCTTGGCTTGTAGCTGCACTGCTCCAATCTCTGCCTCTGCCTGCACCTGCCTTCTCTGGGTGTGTCCATGTTTCCCTCTTTTTTTTTTTTTAGATTATAATTGAGGGAACATTGGCTTTTAGCACTGTATATGACTCAGATGTATAGGATCCCGTGCCCCTTCAGATGTATGTCACCACACCATGCCCACCACCGAGGCACCCTCAGTCCTCCACAATAACCCATTGACCCACTTCCACATTTTGCTCTCCACCCTCCCTTGCCTCCTCCGGTAGCCTCAGTTCTATATTCTGCTTTCTAGGCTTTGTTGTTGATTTGGTTTGTCTGACCTTGTGTTTTTCTATATTCCATATATAATTTCCCTCTTATAAGGACAGCAGGTTTGGGTTAGGACTCACCCTGATGTAACATGACCTTATCATCTGCAAAGATCCTATTTCCAAATTAGACCACATGCACTTGCACTGGGATTAGGGACTGATTTATCTTTTGGGAGGCAGTCCTACCCAGTATACATGGTAACTAGGAGCCATAGTATTTTAAAGTGGAAGAAAGATGCTCGGACATTCCAGATGAGGCCCAGAGGCAAACCGTGGCTCTACCCTGCCTGTGGTAGTGCTGACTGTGCTCAGTCTCTTTCCTTATCAGCAGGGTGAGGGGATCATCGTGGTGCCCACCCAGAGAGTTTGAGTGAGGATCAAGTGAGATCATCCATGTGGAACCCAGCGCCTGGCACAGAGCAAGCCCCAGTAAGGGTTATGTAATCTTTTATAGTTCCTGTACATGTCCTGTCAGCCTCTCATAAACCAGCAAGTGCCACATAGGACCTTTGACAATAAAAAAGTCACACTTTAATGCTGGTCTGGAAAATAGAAGCAGGCTTTGGAGATGGAGAGTAAATGCTTATGTATGGTTATATTTTGATTTGGATGATGACCCTTTTGATGTTTATACAATACTGAGGTGTCTTATGTAAACTGTAAGAACAGTATCTTTAATTTGAACAAGGCTTCTCAGTTTTCCAAGTGTGTTGGTTCTCAAAACAAACCCCAAGAAACTGGCAGGGTGGGAACTGTTAATCCCATTTTATAGATAAGGAAACTGAGACTAAGGTTCAGAGATTTGCTTTAGAACAGCAAGTGCAACACAGAGAGCTGGCTGTCTACTTACTTTGTATTCTTTCCTTTTCTGAGGTAACAAGTCCTCAGATAGTGTTAAGTCTAAGCTAAGAAAGAGCATTCCCAGACTTTTTCCTAACAGCCCAGCCAGTGACATGTAAGCATCAGTGAGGGTAAAGGGAGCTTCATCTGTCAGGGAAGCTTTCACAACCCTCCTCCCTCCCTGCTTCCCCTGTGTGTGTGTGTT
>PVIJ01009159.1:0-68650 GCA_004024925.1 Scalopus aquaticus | reverse complement strand
AAAAAAAAAAAAAAAAACAAAAGAAAAAAAAAACCTTATTTAGCTACAACTTACTAGCCAGACCCCCAAAGATTTAAAAAAACAACAAAAACCCAAAACCTTCAAAACAAAAATGAACCCATAAAGCAGCAAGGAAAATGGAAAAATGGGTCACTAGGTTAAGCAAAAATGGCAGTAATGTTAATTCTAAATTATAACAACTCTCAAAAAAGAAAGAAAAACCGGGCCTCCCCGGTGGCGCAGCGGTTAAGCGCTGCGCTGTGGAGCTGTGGGCAGTGGCAACGCGAGTTCGATGCCCGGCCAGGGAGAATCCCACATGGCGCGGCAGACCTTTCCTGCCTTGCCCGCTGCTCTCCTCAGCAGTGTATTTCTGATCTGTCTGTTCTGCTGCCCGCTCTGTCTTTGGTGAACCCTCTCGCCGCTCCACGCCTCTGGCCTGTACCCCAGCTTGTATGTATAAATAAAAAATAAATCTTAAAAAAAAAAAAAAAAAGAAAGAAAGAAAGAAAAACCACATACAACCAATTTGGGAAACTGAAAATAGGGTGGAATTAAAATACAAAAAGTAACGCAGATTTTGCAAAGGAAGATTAGGGAGGGACTACAAGGCATCCTAAGGTCCTTAGCTGCTCAAAAGGAGAACAGAAAAACAAAAATATAAAGTATGAATGCATGCACATTAAAATTTAAAGGGCAGTCACTAAAAGAAAAAAAAATAGAACACATACAACCTCCAAACCAGCAGACTTTTCTAACAGAATAAAAGCACACTCAATCACTCCAACTGAAGAGGGTTAAAAAGCAAGGGAAATAGATAATACAAAATAAAATTTTAGAAATAAGTCCAAATGTGTATCACTCATTACTGGTATAAATGACAACAAATTAAACTGCCTTATTAACACAGATGCTAAGACTATTTTAAAAACAAGCTTCACTGTTATTTACAGATATGTTCATTGTAGCACTGTTTGTGATTACAAAAAATCAGAAACCTAAATGACAATCATAAGGGAATTAAATATAGTACAGTACATTCTGTGATAGAATACTAAGAAGTAGACAAAAAGAATGAATTAGATCAGTACGGTTGATGTATCTACAAGACAAGTTAAAGAACATATACAGTATCATTCCTCTAGCATGATATAGTAGCAGATGGTATTGGGCCTCCCTGGTAGCACACCGGGTTAAGTCTCAGCACTATCAAGCTATAGGCAGCCACTACAGCATAAGTTTGATCCCCAGTAAGGGAGCTAACCGACATGGCGCAGCAAACCTCTCCTGTTTCGCCCGCTGCTCCCCTCAGCAGTGTATTTCATTTGATCTACCTGTTCTGCTCCCCACTCTGTGTCTAATGAATCCTCTCACCCCCCCACACACACCTCATGCCTACACCCAGCTTGTGTGCATAAATAAATAAATCTTAAAGTATATGGTATTTATAGACATGTAGTATAAGCATCAAAACATACATATATACACACAATAATATTATTCAGTCATGAAAACAGAAGGAACTCTTGTCATTTGTGAAAAGAGATGAAATTTCAGGGCACTATGCTAAGAGAAAAAATTAGAAAAAGACATACAGTATGACCTCACTCACGTGTCGAATCTGCGAACACTAAACTCAAAAAAAACAGAGAATAAATGGGTGGTTGCAGAAGCAAGGGGGCTAAGGGTAAATGAAATGGGTAAAGGTGATCAAAAGGTACAAACTTCCAGGTATAAGAGATTTCTGGAGATGTGATGTACAGCATGGTGACTATAATTAATACCATGTTGTACATCTGAAAACTGCTAGGAGAGTAGACTTAAAAGTTACCAAAAGAGGGCCTCCCTGGTAGCGCAACAGGTTAAGTCACAGTACTATGAAGCTTTCTGCAGCAGGAGTTCCATCCTCCTACAAGGAACTTCCCACATGGCACAACATGCCTCTCCGGTCTCCCCAATACTCCCCTCAACAGTGTATTTCAGTCAATTTGCCTGTTCTGCTCCCCACTCTGTCTCTGGTAAATCTTCTCAACTCCCCCACACACACCTCTGGCCTACACCCCAGCTTGTATGTAATAAATAAATAAATCTTTTAAAAAATAAGTTATCAAAAGAATGGGTGAATTGGTGGTGGGTAACCTACAGGGAATACACAATAATGTAAAAGATATAAATAAATAAAGTTATCAAAAAAAAAAAATTTAACTAAGTGAGATGATAGATACTAACTTATTGTGGTAATCCTTTTACAATATTTAGCTATATCAAATCATTATGTTACACACCTTACATTAATAAAATATTACATGTCAATCACATCTCAATAAAACTGAAACTATACAGATGGCAAAATACACCCTAAAAGGTTGACTCAAACTGGGAGAGTACAAAAAAATACTCTAATTCTTTCTAAGTAGAAAGAAAAAACTGTATTGAGGCAGAGCATTAGTATTTTTTTGTTAAGATTTATTTTATTTATGCATACAAACTGGGTTGTAGGACAGAGGTGTGGCGTGGTAATTCACCAGAGACAGCGTGGGGAGCAGAACAGGCGGATCTACTGAAGTACACTGCTGAGGGGAGCAGCAGATGAGGCAGGAGAGGTCTGCTGCACCATGTGGGAATCTCCCTGCCCAGGGATCGAACTCATGCTGCAGTGGCTCTGGCTTCATAGTGCTGCATTTAACCCACTGTGTCACCAGGGAGGCCCCAGAGCATTAGTATTAAGGTGAGCTCAAGAAGAGAACTCTCTCATGGAGCAAAAGGGAAAAAGCTCTCTTGATCTCAATTTTCAGTATGAATACAGACCATAGAAGCTAAGATCCAAGATAGGGGGAAAAAAAAATACACACACACACACACACACACACACACACACACACACACAAACACACACACACACTATTAAAAAAGAAAACAAAAGAGACAGAGAAAAAGGAAGTGCAGCTCACTTCCTTGGGAAAGGAATAATCTTTGATGTAGAACCAGAATAGCAATACTTTAATAATGCATTTATGCATGTAAGAACTAGGGTGAGAAGAAAGGTGGTGGAGAAGGGATGGGGGGTTGTGGGGCATGAGAGGCTTCACCAGAGACAGAGTGGGGAGCAGAATAGGCGAATCTACGGAAGCACACTGCTGAGGGGAGCAATGGGCAAGTCAGGAGAAGTCTGCTGCACCATGTGAGTTAGGGAGCACCATGTGGGTTAGGGATCAAACTAGTGCTGCAGCCCCTTGCACTACCAAGGAGACACCCCCCCCACAATAATGCAAATTCTTAATGGACGTCTAGATATTTTACTTTTTTTTTAACTTTTTAAAGACTTATTCATTTATACATACAAGCTGGGGTACAGGCCAGAGGCGTGGGGCGGTGAGAGGGTTCAACAGAGACAGAGTGGGGAGCAGAACAGGCAGATCAACGGAAATACACTGCTGAGGGGAGCAGCAGGCCAGGCAGGAGAGGTCTGCCGTGCCATGTGGGATTCTCCCTGGCTGGGCATCGAACTTGCATTGCCACTGCCAACAGCTCCACAGCCCAGCACTTAACCGCTGTGCCCCCAGGGAGGCCCTCTATCAGCGTTTTAACCTTCAACTACTATGATATTAGTGACTACACAATATAAGTCTACTCAAAATTTTACAGCAAAAATACTTAATAGGGGTCTCCCTGGCGGTGCAAGGGATTAAGTCTCAACACTATGAAGCTATCAGCAGCCACTGCAGTTTGATGCCCAGCCAGGGAGATTCCCTCATGGCACAGCAGACCTCTCCTGTCTCACCCACTGTTCCCCTCAGCAGGGTATCTCAGTACATCTGCCTGTTCTGCTCCTCATTCTGTCTATGATGAATCCTATTGTCCCCCACCCCATACCTCTGGCCTACACCTCAGCTCTTGTATGCATAATTAAGTAAATCTTTAAAAAAAATCCATATTAACTTGAGGTCAATGAAGCAGATTAAGTGCTTTCTCTGAACAATGAATTCTACAAAGAGTCTCTTATAAAATCAACCAACCTATCCTTCAATCCTTACTTTTTATTTTCCTCTTTCCTTATACTTTTTTTTTTTTTTACATACAAGCTGGGGTACAGGCCAGAGTCGTGGGGCGACAAGAGGGTTCACCAGAGACAGAGTAGGGAGCAGAACAGGCAGATCAGAAATACACTGCTGAGGGGAGCAGCGGGCAAGGCAGGAGAGGTCTGCTGCGCCATGTGGGATTCTCCCTGGCCGGGCGTCGAACTCGCGTCGCCGCTGCCGACAGCTCCACAGCGCAGCGCTTAACCGCTGCGCCACCAGGGAGGCCCTCCTTATACTTTTTTAACATTCAGTCTAATCCTACAATCTATAACCGTCATTGTCCTATTAAAAAATAAAAGTTCTTGGGCCTCCCTGGTGGCTCAGGGGTTAAAGTCAGCACTATCAAGGCAGCCACTGCAGCGCAAGTTCTATGAGAGTTCGATTCAAGTTTGATCCCAGGTCAGAGAACTAACCCACATGGCACAGCAGACCTCTCCTGCCTGGCCCACTGCTCCCGTCAGCAATGCATTTCAGTAGCTACGCTGGTTCTGCTCCCCATTCTGATTCTGGTGAATCCTCTCATCCCCCACATCTCTGGCCTATAGCCCAGTTCTTATATGCATAAATAAATCTTTTTTAAAATAACAGGGCCTCCCTGGTAGCGCAGCAGTTAAGCACTGCGCTGTGGAGCTGTCAGCAGCGGTGACGCCAAGTTCAACGCCCGGCTGGGGAGATTCCCACATGGCCCAGCAGACCTCTCCTGACTCGCCTGCTGCTCTCCTCAACGGAGTGTTTCTGTCAATCTGTCAGTTCTGCTCCCCACTGTCTCTGGTGAACCCTCTTGCCGCCCCACGCCTCTGGCCTGTACCCCAGCTTGTATTCATAAATAAATCTTAAAATAAATAAACAAAACCTTTAATGGCACCTATAGCCCACCCAATAAAGCTGAAATAAAATGTGTCCTCCCATATTCACCTTGGTAACCTTATCACGCCCTCAGAGGACAAAGGGAAAAAAACACGAAGGAAGCAGCATTTGAGGTAAATATTGCTAGCATTCTACAACAGCCCTCTCTTGATATACACCTCACTATTTTCTAATACTTCCCTGGTTTGACACTCCCTGAAACACCCTCACCTCACTGCCAGTATTTACTAGTAAACTAAAGCATAACATCCTTTTCTTGGTAACCCAGCAACTCCAAAACATAATATGCTAGAAAGAAGGGAAAAAAATGGGCCTCCCTGGGGGCCTCCCTGGTGGCACAATGGGTTGTCTCTGCACTATGAAGCTGTCCACAGTCACTGTAGCATGAGTTCGATCCTCGGCCAGGGAGCTTCCCAGATGGCGCAGCAGACCTCTCCTGCCTCGTCTGCTGCTCCCGTCAGCAGTGTACTTCAGTTAGCTCACCTACTGTGCTCCCCACTCTGTCTCTGGTGAATCCTCTCTCCACCCCACACCTCTGGCCTACACCCCAGTTCTTGTATGCATAAAGAAATAAATCTTAAAAAAAAAATGGGCCCTAGTGGCACAAGGGGTTAAGTCTCAGCACTAAGAAGCTATCCGCAGCCACTGTAGCATGACTTGATTCCCGGCCAGGGAGCTAATCCCCATGGCATAGGAGACTCTCCTGTCTCACCCACTGTTCCCCTAACAGTGTATTTTAGTAGAGCTGCCTGGTCTGCTACCTACTGTCTCTGACGAATCCTCTCAAACTCGCCCCGCCCCAACATCTAGCCTACACCTCAGGTCCTGCATGCATTTAAAAAAAAAAAAAAAAAAGAGTAGACCTATTACATACTGCATCAAGTCCTAAAGTTTTTTATTAACTTTATCCTTCAATGTCTATTGCCCGTTATTCTAACATGAGAGCAATAGCTATAATTCTCCTATTGTTCTCACACACAGAATACTGCCCTGAGTTTCACAATCCTAGATAGGCTATTCAGTCATTATTTCTTCTGATCAAAAACTGCACAAGCAGATATAAAAGTTTCTGGATGTTGCTATTACTATAAAAAGGTAAGTTGAAATGTTTTACCCTCTGCCAAATTCCTTAGTCAATGCCAAACAGAAGGAACTTTCACACTACAAATAGTAATACTTTTCTATAATTAGCTGAGATTACATCTTCTCCCTGATAATCAACTGGAAAAATGTTTTTGGCCACAAACAATAAATATATCTCTCCCATTCTTAAGAGGTTTCAAAATGTTCAGAAAAAAGGTAAGTCAGCCAAGTAAAAACAGATTTTTTTTATGTTGCTTTGTGAAAGAAACTAAATTTCTGAGCACACAGACCAAAGTTAAACTATACATGTGCAGTGCAGTAAAAAGAATGAGTCTTTAAATTCTTGTGTTTTTTTATTTCATCAAAAAGAATTATCAATACAACTTCCTTATGCCCAGTAATTCTGAGCCAATTTAACATTCAAACCCATAACAACTGATAATAAAGCCCAAATACAACCTTCTATTTTATCTGTTCATAACATCCATGAACATATACTTACTGGGTTCAATCTATTTATTAGGTTTTAAAAAAATCTGTTTAAAACTGAGTCAATAATTGCCCAATTTCAGTATCTAGACAAAAGACTGACAACCCTTCAAACTGAAAGATGAGTGTATAGTACCTAAATTACTCAGTGAAGTATTTTAAAGTTTTTGATAAACAATTCTTACCACTCTGGCTGCTCTCTCTTGAGATTCACATTTCCTACAAAACCATGGTCCAGTGGGTACTTGAACAATGCCATAGCAAGCTGTTGAAAAATAAAGTGTTTTAACATATGTTAAGATTTAAAATGATAGAAAATCAAAAACTCTTTCAAAGCCCTATTTAAAAGCTCTCCAACTATTCCTATAAACCACCTGTTTTGTGGAGAATTAAAACATTTATATCAAATATTACCTATTCAGTTAAAAAGTGTGACACTTTGATAAAAATTTTGAAATGTTCAGTGAACAATCTTTCACTTTAAAATAGATACAAATTTTAATTGTTCTTTAATGATAAGAATAAAGGCCTCCCTGGTGGTGCAACGGGTTAAGGACAGCACTATAAAGCTGTCCAGAGCCACTGCAGCATGAGTTCCATACCCAGCCAGAGAGATTCCCACATGGCGCAGCAGACCTCTCCTGTCTCGCCCTCTGCTCTCTTCAGCAGTGTACTTCTGTAGATCTGCCTGTTCTGCTCCCCAATCTGTCTCTGATGAGTCCTCTCATCACCCCACACCTCTGGCCTATACCCCAGTTTGTATGCATAAATAAATAAATCTTTTAAAAAAAAATTTTAAAAAAGAAAGTTAAATAAAATTTAACAAGTAATTAGAAACTGTTTTCTTACATAAAATAACTTAGAAATTCATTAATTCAACCCTAGACCTTACAGCTTAAAATCAGGCATTTTAGTTAAGTCTTATTAAAATATTTCCAAATCACTTTCAAAATGAGCAACAAATACTACAGAGGAAAAAAAATGAAAAGTAATGTTAAGTGAAATGCTTCCATTTACACAAAATATCCAGAACAAAGAAAATCTACAGAGACAAAAAAAATAGATTAGCGGTTGCCTAGGGCTGTGGGAGTTAGAGAGAAAAGGAGAGTATCTACTAATGGGTTCAAGGCTTCTCCTTAGAGTGATAAAAATGTTCCAAAATTGTGGTAATAGATGCAAAACTCAGTGAATATATTTTTCTTAAAATCCACTGAACTATTACACACTTTAAATGGATGAAGTTTATGGTATATGAGTAACATAACAATCAAGTTGTTATAAAAAGGCAAATACCTATTTCTAACACTATAAATGTTCAAACAAGTGACCTGAGTACATAATAACAGCAAAGTTGTTTTTTAAAAAGTTAACATTAGTATTTAATTAACTTGAAATAGAAATTTTCCCAAAAACCTATAAATGCTAACAAACACTAACCCCATTTAAAATTAGTAAATGTGTCAAGATAAAAATGTTCTAGTATGGGGCCTCCCTGGTGGTGCAGTGGTTAAGTGTTGTGCTGTGCAGCTGTTGGCTGTCCCAAGGAGAGTTCAAAGCCCCGGATGGGGAGATTCCCACATGGCGCTGCAGACCTCTCTTGCCTCACCAGCTTCTCCCCTCAGCAGTGTATTTCGGATGATCTGCCTGTTCTGCTCCCCACTCTTGTCTCTGGTGAATTCTCTCACCACCGCACACCTCTGGCCTTATGCAACTTGGATGCATAAATAAATCTTTAAAAAAAGAAGAATTTCTAAACCTGGGACTCCCTGGTGGTATAAGGGGTTAAATGAAGCACTATGAAGCTATCTGCAGCTACTGCACATTGAGTTCGAGCCCCAGCCAGGGAGATTCCCACATGGCACAACATACCTCTCCTGTCTCCCCTCGCTGCTCCCCTCAGCAGTGTATTTCCGTAGATCTGCCTGTTCTGCTACCCACTCTGTCTCTGGTGAACCCTCTCACCACCCCACGCCTCTATACTGTACCCCAGCTTGTATGCATAAATAAATCAATCTTTAAAAAAAGAAAAGTTCTAGTATGCAAGAAACACAGCTTCAGTGTCCAAAAACTTACTTTAATTGGAAGTACTAATAGAAAGGAAAATTTAAGACAAAATTTTCGCTATCAGAAAATGAAATTACTTATCAAAGTGTGACCATTTATCATCCTCCACAAGTGCTAATGAATACTGTTATGGAATTATTACAGACCATTTTTAAAGAGCCTAAAATCAGAATTTAGTTTTGACATACTAGGAAGGTGTGCAAATTTTATTTCTCTTAAAAAAAAAAAAAAACCTGGGAGTAACTGCATTCTCACGTTAAATCAACTGAATATTCCCACATCTCCGCAGTTCTGACATTACATTCTATAGAAAATACTCTGTAGGGCCTTCTGTTCAGAATTTTTCCTCTCTCATTCCCTCTCTCCAAAACACTGCTAAACAGCACCTCTATCATGCCAGACTCAGGAATGGGAAAAGGGTCAGGTTTTCACCAGTAACAGAGAAAAAGGAGCCATCAAAAAGAACCCATCTAGGTTATTTCAGCCTTGATTCCTTATCATATGAAATGGGAAAATAAACTTCAGTGACCTGAGAAGTAATACAGTCCTGGACCTTTCTGTTTATCAAAACAACACACCGAATGGAAACATCCAGAAATAAACTAAGATGCTCCCCAAGAAACTGGCGGCACCACCACCTCCTCGTCTCTTCACTCAGGTAAGCTGCGTTAGGGGCCTGAGCGGCCACTGAACAGCCTTATCCACCAGCCAGCACAGCCCCGCCAAGCCACTCCAGCAGCAACACGACTGCGGCGGCGGCCTTCCGTGGTCTTCTCGCCGGAAGCGCCCAGTCCGCGGCAGCGGAGACTCCACCACAAAGCCTGGGGTGCAGCAGCGAGCGGCCGCGCTAATCTACAGCTGCAAGGCATCCCCCCTGCCTCCCCAACTAGCCCTAGCGCAGCGAGTGGCGTTCCCGGGTCAGACTCCATGCTACAGGAAGTCTCCAGACACACTGCGGCAAACCCCGGCCGGCAGTGAAGGGGGAGGGGTCTCCACGTTCCCAAACCCACAGCGACACCACCGAGGGACGCACGGCCAACACCCCCGCCTCACACACACACACACCCCCTGGCGCAGGCCGCGTCCCCGGACTACCCTTCGCCTCCAACCGAGGCCTCGGAAAGTCTCCGAACCCGGCTCCGGGCGCAGACGGCGGCCAAGTGACACATGAGAGAGTGAGCACGGAATCACATGACAGACCAGGCCACACGCACTTTCTCCCACATGCACAGCCCACTCCCCCTCCGCCCCGCTGCGGACCCTCGGAGTCAATCCCCAGCCGCCGAACGGGGCGGGGGCGGGGCGGGGGGAGGGGCGAGAAGGAACTGGCAGTTGATGCCAAGGTGGGGGAAGCCGTGACGGTTGGGAGCAGGCTGGGTTCGGCCCGGCGGGCGGTTGGGTGTTTACCTTGATGCACCGCGACGCTGCAGCCGTGCCCGTCGCAATAAACCAGCGGGTTCTCGGCCCAGCCTCTCTCGTCTGAGCAAACGCAACAGCCTCCAATCATCTCCTTCATACTATGGGAGACCTCGTCCTCCAGTGACACGGGCCGGTCGCTAGAGACCATCTAAGAGGGAGTTGGGGGGGACCATTAAAAAACACATGCAAGCCAATTTGTTTTTCCCCGCTCAGCCACCCGCGTCCCCACTCCCTTCCCGGCGCCCTCGGCCCCCGCCCGCCGCTCGGCCGCTCGCTCACTCGGGCTTTGCCGCTCAGTCACTCACGTTCC
Source organism: Scalopus aquaticus (assembly GCA_004024925.1). NCBI lineage: Eukaryota > Metazoa > Chordata > Mammalia > Eulipotyphla > Talpidae > Scalopus > Scalopus aquaticus. The sequence continues at coordinate 58,342 of PVIJ01009159.1, read as the reverse complement.
GCACAGGAGTCAGGAGCCATGTCCTTGCCGACTCCCCCCACCTCCCCTCCACCGCCTCCTCCGCCTCCTAGTCTTCTTCCCTCCCCACCTCCACCCGGCCGCTAACGTTGGAGCCCGGAGAGGGCACACATAATCAAGTAGGCCTCCGCACAGGCGCACTGGGGGGGCTCCCGCTGGGCCAGGGGCAGCGAGGGAGGGGAAGGGGGCTGCGCTTCCTCCTCCGAGCGTCACCGACGTGCGCGCCCGCCTGGCAGCCGGCGTGAGGGAGCAAGCCCGGGAGAGGCGAGGCTTGCGTGCGCGCCTCCGCGTCCAACCGCAGCCCCAGCCTATCTCCCGGGCCCCTTCCCCTCCCCCGCGCCACTCGTCGATGCCGAGGTGTGCTAAGGGGTGGGGACGAGTGGAGCCGACGGCGCGCTGAGGCCGGAACGAGCCAACGAGAGGGCGCGGGGGCGCGCACGCGGAGGCGGAGACGTTGGGGCCGCCCTCTGCAGCGCTGATCGCGCGGGCTGCGTGTTCACGTCTTGAAGAGGCCTCTGAGAAAGGGAGGCAGGGAGAGTACCTGAGCGGGACCCCTATGGGCTTCTCCCTGCACGTAGAACCTACCTGCTGGTCTTTTCTTCAGTAACTGGCCTGTGGGTGACAAGGGTTGGGCAAGTGTGCCAGTTTCCATGAAGGGTGCAATGAAGCATGGCTTACTGCAGTTGGCCGCTCTAAATTCACTGTACTGCCTCAGCCTCTCTATCCATTAAATTCACATGCTGGACTCTACCCAGAGTTCACCCGGTTGAAGTGCCACCAAATCCGCCGCCCCTTTACACACCACGTTGTCCCCAGTGGCAAATGAAAGTGTAGCACTGAACTAAAGGGCAAAAACCTGGGTTAGGGTTACACCAAAGCTTCCATAAACGGGCTATGTAGGAGTAAGAATGGTTGTTAATCAAGAGTTAGCAACATAATGTGATGATATGGAAAATGCCATTAAACTGAAGGATGAAGGAATTCAAGCTCTCTTAGTCACCAAATGAATATACCTTGAGACTGTGAAGTCCAGTTTTGATTAAGGATTTCTCTAATCTGGCTTTGCACTTCAAATTTACTCTTCAAAATTTAACATTTAAATATCAGAAAGATGGGAACACATTCCTCACATACAAATAGAAAATGAAGCAGGTCTATCTGAGATTAATTAGCTGTATACTAAGCAGTTTTGAGCTGTAAAAGTTTCCACTGTGGCCCTGTCCTCTGTGTATCCTTGTAAAACTAATAGTGATCTTAGGCAAAAAGGATCTAATTATAAAAGTTAGCATGAAATAGGATTATAGATTATTTAAACAAGTATATTTACAAGGCCAATTCACGGCTTTAGTTAATACCTTGCAGGTACAAAATGGTTGTCTATCAGGGATCACCAATATATTGTAAAGGAAAATGCACTTATACAATGCTAAAGGATGAAGGACTCCAGTTCTAGTCAGTCATGAAAAAATAATGGTAACACCTTTTAAAACATTGTAAATCTCATAAAGAAAAAACGTAGCATGGCTATTTTTTTCTATCTCAAATTAATTCCTAGAAGTCTGAGAATTATCATAGTTACAGTGCAAATATATATTAGTAAATATATTCTGACATTCTAAAAGCTAAGTGAGACATCCACAGTAATAAACCCACTACAGTGTATAGTAGGGAAAAAGTACACCACAGAGACACAAAAATGAGAATTCTGTTATTTAATCCATTTAGAAAAGATGACCACAAGATTACATATAAAATGCAAATTCTTTTTTGGGGTATGGCAACAAAGTATTTCTGAACATGTAATAGTTATGTTCATAAAGTGTCATTTATAAAACTAAAGCAGACTTCAAACAAAGCCATATTGTCTTGAGGATCATAACTGCATATTTTATCTTTGCCCTTTTGCAAAGGATACCAGTTTAACATCCAACTCCTGTTCAGATTCAGAGTCCTAATGAGTAATTTTGAGTTCAAACCAGTGTTAAACTTCCCAAACACTTAAATCAACCCTTAATGCACTGGATTATTTAAAAGTACGTTTGTTCTATTTCTATTCACTGGAGCTTAGTTCTTGAAATTAATTTATATATAAGTATATGGGTACCTTATCCTACTCTGTAACATTTAATAAAAGATCTACAGGTAAACACTTGCTATTTCTAAAAGAAAAAAGAAAAAAATTCATCACTTGCAAGAGACTTGAAATTTAGAAAAATAGGTAAAATAATTTCATAAAACAGGACTATATATAACTAACAGCATCTGAAACAGAAATTTTATTAAATATGTACATATACATGTTGACAAAATACAAGTCAAAGTATTTAAAACTGATATTCAAATACTGAATGTTGAGTTGTAACAATTAGGACAAAAAACAATGGGTGTAAATAAGGCCTTCTTATTTTAACTCAAATACCAGATGCAGAATTTTGTCTTATATATCAAGAATATAATATTTAATAATTGGGAGATTAACATATTATAAAACAGCTCAAATATACAGTTAATTATTCATTCAGTAAAAATTCATTGAACATTTGCTATGAACCAGGGACTATTTTGGATATAGGAAATACAGCAGTAAGCAAGTTATATTTGTCCTTTGTGTGATATAAATATATGCATGCAAGTGTTTGAGAAACTGTCATTTGTACATATAGATACATGTATGTTTACACATGTTTATATACACATGTACACGTGTGTGTGTTATATACAGAGATCTTTCAATACACACACACCACACACACACCACACACACACACACACACACACACACACACACACACACACAATTGACACCAGTTCTCAAAATAAATTAAACTTGTAACTAAATTGCCAGAATTGTTAACATTCAAAGAAGTTTCTAAAATACATGGTAGGTAATGTAAAAAAAAAAAAAAAGAATCCATAGGACTTATAGACTAACTTCATAGAAAAACACAATTTCAACCTTAAAATGCTACCCTTTAAAACTGGTTCTACATACTAAAAATATCCTTAGAAAAAAGTATATCTAGTACTTGTAGAATAAAACAAAAGCATGTTGTCTCCAATATTCTTCTTCACATAATAGCAGCTAACTCAGTAGTGGCTCATCTATTTCCCTGAACTAATCATCTGAGGCAAACCACAAAAAACTCAAGTGAAGTATTTTATGATGTAACCTCTAACCCTACTATAACAGGAAATTGTATTTTTTTCCCTGTGGGTAATATATCTTCTTATAATTTTCTTTATTTCTTAACCTAGGCACCCAATTTTTGTATCTGCTTTTCCATAATCATTTACGTAACTACTGTGAAATACCTAAAGTCAAATTTGGTTCATAGTTTAGTGTTGGCTATATTTATCCCCTTTACAAATTAAAGTTTTATTTGCCTTCTATGTGTGCATATTTGATTTAGTTCCTTATATCTATTGTGAAGGTATATAATAAAGTATACAAAGTGAAGTCTATTTCTATAATGTTAAGATTAGATGCACTTTCCTTACCTCAGGTTCTTGACTTCCCCAAAGTACTAAATTCTGTATTCTCTCTGACAGTAAGGTTTTTAAATAAAAATCAATTATTAGAATTCATTCATTTACTAAACCTCATTAGAAACTAATCTTGCTTCTAAATAATTGGAAAATTCAAATTCTTACGGTCTTTCTAAATTTCAGACATACCTCCTTTTAACTAAGGAATCAATGAAAAAAATTTTGTATTGTTTATTTGGCACCCAAAGTTTCTTACCTTTTATGCGAAAAGTGTATCATGAGCCATATATTTATTCTGGTATAGTTAAAAAACTGCAGTATTTTGAAACTAGTTTTATTTATCTCACAATGAGATAGTAGTGTGTCTTTATAGATACAAACCCACAAATGGCACCTGTGTCATGGAGTACTATTAGAAATTTCATTCAAAGTTATTCAATTATGTTTTCAATTGATATTCTGTTAATAGCTTGTGGGAAATTCCACTTAATGAAGCATGTTAATCTTACTAGGTGATTTTTTTGGTACTTACCATACCACCTAGCAAGTGTCTTGCACATAGTAGGCCTACAATAAATATTTTTCAAAGTACAATATTAGCGTTTAAAAGCTAATTGCAGTCTGAGCTCATCTTCAGAGTAAAGCAAGACGTTCTCATATATGTAGAACTGAACTAAAATTGCGAAGTAATGATTATCAGAAATTTTTGGATAAATTGCTTTCTTTAAAGATTTTCAATTAATCTAGGTGAAGAGTTTTTATTTGCCAAGTAGTTCTGAATTGTCTACATATAAATAGCCCTCCAATGTTAACTCCCCTTTCATATAAAAGTGATCATTTTCTTACAAAACAGACTGACTTAGAATCAATCATAATTAATATTATTGTTAGATACACCCAATTGTCTGAAACTCTAGTTAGGTAATTCCGTAATTTCAATTGTATGTAATCTAAATTTTAAAATATTTTTAAGACTCAAAGCCTACTATTTAAAAGGATTGGTGAATCTTATGTTTGGCTTCAACACTACCCCTTTTGCTATAAAATTGATATATTGTCTAGATTTACATTTTTGGTCAAGGCACTATGTAATTACCAGTAGAAAAATAATTAACTAAAAGATGTTTTTAGATCTTCTGCGCATTACATAAACCTCTACAACACTTTAGGACTTTTTTTTTCCATCATGCAACAATATTTAAAGGTATTACACATTGACTTTTCTAACTATAGCAATATAAGAGTAGAAATGTAAGGTCCATGTTCTTATTTTTTCACTGACACTGAAGATATGCATTTCTGTTATAATTAAAGTGTAATTAAGTGACATATTTAGGTGATACAATAAGGTTATCTAAGTGAAAAGATTCTGGACATGGAAAAGAGGAAAATCAGTTTTTGAAATGGAAGAGAACCCTGAAAGAAATGAAACATATATTGGATGGAAAAAGAAAAAGAAATTAAACTAAATTGCTAAATACTATCTGGATCTAGGAGTTCACCTTTTAGGATTTAAACGTTTTCCTCTTTGAAAGGAACCATTGCTTAGCAAATCCAGAAACAAGCCCAAGAATATGTTAATTAACTGCATTGTGTCCCAGAAAGAACGAGGTTGACAAATTCATTTTTTTATCCCTTCAATTAATAAGCCATTTGTCTAGCACATCTTAGATTTTTTAAACCTATAATGCGTATATTTACATCTTGAAATTGTACAGTAACAGTGCCAAGGACCAACATGGCCCCATAGGGTGAATCTTATGAAGCTTAACATTCCTGGCGAATTAAGCATACAAGCCTCAGATCACTTTTTGTCAGTCTTTACTATGGTGCTTAAGGGCCAGAATGTAGGTAATTTTTATATGATGGCACTTTGGCCCAATTAAAAAAGCAATGATGTTTGGTGCAAGCACAAGTGGAAAATGTAATGACATAAAATTTTAAAAAGCTATTACAAAGACTGACCAGGAATGCTACTTGCCCCTCTCTATCCCCACCCCCCCATTCATGCCTTTTTTCCAGCCCATTTGTTGTTTTTCTCACAAAGTATATCAAGACTTGTAACATTTTCTAACTTTAAGTGAACCCCCCCAAAAAAAGCCTCAGACAGAAAGAGGTAAAAAAAATTCACTTTCCACTATTAACTACATAGCAGATAAACTTGTAAAGCTATTTTAAATATTCAAAGACTTATGAATTAAAAATGTAAATTGAATCCAAGTAGTTGGGGAGGAGGGACTATAGGAGGATGAGTGTGGAAGGAATGAACAGATTGAGAATACCTAATTTTCAACACCAATTTTTTTCTCTTCAAAGCTGTCCATGGTTACACCTAAAATGGTTTCCTATAGAAGAATATCTCCCTGTACCTCGAAATAACTGAACGTTTTCAGGAGATAACTGAACATTTTCAGGAGGAAATGCAAGTTTAGGATAAAGATTCGCAAAATGAAAGTGTTAAAATGCAAACTACTTCTATAGCAGTTCAAATATAAAATCACAGCCCTCACTAACCTTAACTGACTCCTAAGGGGTCTTTTCAGATAGATGCTATTTATGAACACTATCTGTTAACTTTCTTATAATTAAAACTCTTGTCCAATGTTTTCATGATGACGTGTAAATATAATATTCCATTAGAGATCAATTTTAATTGGTTTTTAAAAAACCACCTTGGGAAACAGTACTGCATAATACACGAACTAATAATAGGTATTTTAGAAGGAATTTCTGTAAAGTCTATTTATAAATCTAAGTCGATATTACTCTTATGTCCAAGTAAGGTTTGGGCCAAAGGGTTGAAATTATTTCTTCATGAGTTTTAACGCACAATGATTTTGATTTTGTCTTCAAGACTCGCAAGTACTTGTTGGAAATTTTCATTTTTTTAAACTGATGTTTGCCAGAAACATTCTTTCCACATGCCTCATAAATAAAGTTTCTTAAGTGAGGTGCAATTATTTATTTCCAAAACGTGGTTTAAGAGCAAATGACACGTTTTTCCCCTTTGAATTCCACTGTTTTGAAAATGCATTTCACGTTAACAAATCAAGCTTCGTTTTGTTAGGGAAAGCTCAGCCCTTCCTTTTAAAATTAGACTTCTTGTATACAACAAAGAGCTGAGTAATGGCAAATAGAGACAGCGAAACGTGCTTTTCCGAACTCCTTTGAACCCCGACATTTATTTTCGAATCTATACAGTTAAAGATATTTAAAATATGATCTAATCTAACTTTCTGAACACGGGGGGGGGGGAAGCCCACATTTGTGTCTATCTAGTTATCACTTCATAAACATTTCCATGCTGCTTTCCCTCTTTTAATACGCGAGTTGCAGGCTTGCCCAGCTTCCTCCGATTTAGCGGCACGTTGTAAAACCCCATTTCTACACCGTCTTGAATTGGGAACCCCTCTCTGGCCGAGTCTGATAACAAAACTTGCCGCGCCGCGCCGGCCCGGCCCGGCCCGGTCGCGGGAATTCGGGGGGGGGGGGCGCTTGGGCCACAGGACCCCTCCCTCGGGAAGGACCGGCTCGGCTACAGCAACGCCAGGGGTGAACAATGGGCGGCCGAGTGTGCGGAGTCCAGCTCCAGCTTCCTCCTCGGCGTCGGACTCCCGCCCGGCCCCCGCCCACCGCGTTCCTCCCGGCTCGCCCGCCGGCGTCTCCGCGCTCGCGCTCGCCTGCCCGCCGCCGCCTTCCTCCCCGGCGCCCCAGCCCGCGCCCCGCCGCCCCTGCTTCCTCAGACCCCCCACTCCGAGGCGCTTCCCTCGGCTACTCCAGCTTTCGCTGCGGCCGCCTTCCCGCTATTTTGTGACTATATTTCAGTCTTTTCTCCCATATTTTCAGATGTGGCTGAGATGCCTCATTTTCATCTTAATTTCAATTTCCTATTTCCCTCCGGAAAAGATTCCTCGGGAAACTGAAAATCTAGGAGGAAATACAGCTGATCCAATAAAAACTTTACCTCTAAATATAGCTCGTATTTTTTATTTTAACGCACTCATGTCGTCTAAACGGACAAAAAAAATCCCCCTTTTTATTTCCCCGTCTAAATACTGTTGTTTTAGGCTATCAAAAGCATTTTGACGAGAGGGCCGAGAATGTGTCCGGCAGCATGCAGCAAATCAGAGGTTTTCTTACGCCTCCTGGGACGAAAAAGTGGAAAGTGGACGAGGGAGCTTCTAGGGAAGAAAAGCAATTCGATGGGGCGAAGTCGGGCCAGGTCAGGCCGGGGGCGGGGGTGGAGGGTGAAAGAGGCGCAGCAGGGGCGTCGAGGGCCCCCGGGCTCCGGGAGAGGGAGCTGGTCTGGAGAAGAGGTTTTAAATAGCGGGGCCGGGAGGGCGAAGGGCCCGCGCATGACGGCCCTTTATGAGAGGATGGGGCAGCGGAAGAGATTACTTTGCTTCCTCAACCCCCAAGAAAAAAATTAAGTTGAAGGGAGGGGGCGAGAACAGCCATCCTTATTTCCTCCCCACGTTTCCGCGGACGGACGGAGGCTCCGGCGGGCAGGGAGAGGGCGCGGGACGAGGCGGACCAATAGTCAACAGGTTCAGGCCTCAGCAGGGCGGCGGGGCCGGACCGCCGCCCCCCCTTCAGGTCTCCTCCCTTCACTCCCCGCCTACCCCGTCACTCCCCTCCCCCGCTGGCCCGGCCCGGCAGGGGAGGCCCAGCTCTGCACTCGCCGCCCCACCCGGCTTCACTACTCCCGCCTCGGCCCGGGCTCTCGGGTGGAGGTGGGGCGGGGGTTCCCTGCCGGAGAATCCTCCCCCGGGGCTGGCGGAGGGGGGAAGGGATGGAAATCGGGGAATGGAGGATTAAGGAGGACTCGAGCTCGGCACGAGCACGGCCCGCGCAAGGGATCCTGGGTAAAAAGTGGCCGCGCGGCACCGGGAGAGCGCGGAGAGGAGCCGGGGTCAGGGGTCAGGGCCCTGGAGCCCGGCGTGCAGAGCCCCCCACGTGAACGCAGCGAGCGGGAGAAACCTTTTTGTTTTCGACCGCGCCAGCATGCTCCCCTATTGATCGAGCTGCTTTTCCCCGGCCGCTGGAGAGCGACTCCATCCCGGATCGCCTAACCCCACCCCCCTTTCACCGCTAACACACAACCCAACTCTACCCTTCCTCTCAACTCTCATCCCAGCCACCCGTACCGGGCTTGCAATAACGCAGTAAATTTGCTTTAACAACAAGTGGGGGTGGTTGCATTTACTCCTCCCTCTCTTTTCTCCTCCCCCTCCTCTTGTTGCGGCTCTTGACACTACTACAAACCAGGACTATAAACATAAACATGTGTCACTGTAACTAGGCAGGTAATATACGGATTGGGGTGAGGTGGAGGGGGGCTTGGTCGCCGCTTGGGGGGCAGTAAAAAATGGGTTTCACGTGCTTGACGGCTTTGGAGGCTCCCCACACACACCGATCCATGTATATAATGCCAACGGCACTCGGTCACTTGCTCATTCAGCCACACAAACCCACAAAGGCTTGCCGATAACCACCGTACTTAAAAGCAAATAACTTAAATGCGAATCTCTCCTTTCCCAGCCGCCGCTGCCATTTCTTCTATAGCAGTAGCGTCAATACTTGAATCCCCTTTCCTTTAAAAAAAAAAAAAGTCTTTGCTTGATAGCAATAGAGAACATTTTTGACCTAACTAGTACAGCCCTCTCATCCCAGACACAGTACCTACACATTTTGTGCACAGAAATCCTTTCAAACAGCAGGGAAGAGTATTAGTTAAATTACTGAGTTCGAAATCTGGCATGTTAAGATTATTTCTTGGGCTTTGCTTTCATGCCTTTAGCAACTTCTGCTGTAAGTTGCTGTGACTGGCGCCGTGGAGATTCGCCAAGGCAAGCCGTCATTATTATTATTTAGTCTATATTTACACCGCCGCTCAACTTTTTTCTCATTCTTAGTTCAACAAGCTTAGAAACAACTACTTAAGGTAGTGTAAAGCGAATCCCCTCGTAAGCTTTGTGGCTTGAAAGGAGGGAGATACAGAAAATGTTCAGATGGAGAAGGGGTTCCCTTTGTTCTTTCATTGTTTCTCTACGAACTGGTAGATGCAAGGGCAAACACTTACCTTCTCTTCTTTTTGCTCCAAAAACCAGTCGTTCCCATCAGCCTTAAAATATACAATCCACCTTGAAAGTAACTAGGAATGTTGGGAGAGTTTGTATTCCATTCTTTTTCGCTCTATGCCCTCTTTTAGCGTAGGATTAAGTTGCCGAGCACGTTGCTGCAAGCTGTAGCCCCCCGCCTTAGTGAATCGGTCACGTTTAGGACCCTCTAAGTCCATCCTAATTCTGCCAGTAGAATTGAGGGTATTGGAGTTCTAAACTTTCAAAAGGAAAGGGGCCTGCAACTATCCAGAGAACTTACAAATACCCTGATTTTCTTTACCACTGTATTTTTGTACCACAGCATCAAATAGAATCTGCCAAGAAATGGTAGATATTTTTTCAAGGAAAATTTTAAGTTTATACTTAGCAATGTGCTATTTCAAACAGATGGAGTAAAAAAGGTGGTTTGTATGGGTATTTAACGGACAAGTGTGTTTTTCATGTTTGCTATTCCATGTGCTTTTTAAAAACAAAACACTACTAGAACAGAAAAAGGGAGGAAACAGAAGTTTGAATTATAATGCTATGGAATGACTTAAAGAGAGGCATCTATTTGAAATTTGTTAATGTAAAAATTGGCCTTTTTAAAAAAGTAAGCATTTCAAAGTTAAAAGACTTAATTTTCACTCTGATTCCAAATTTTAGAAGTAGCTTTTCAGGTTAGTGTGTGATACTTGTCAGTGTTCAATGCCTAGCCTGGTGGGCATTACTATCTAAACCTTGTTTAAATCTGATTATGATGTGATTTGTTGAAGTCATGAATATAAAATGATTGCTATGTATCCATAAATTCAAACTTGGGAATTTTTTTGATCTCCCGCTTTTTTGTGTGTGCCCAGTAGCTGCAGCAGTGGAAGGCAGTGATTGGCTCCAGTGCTCCTAGAAGGATTTGGGCTGAAGCCAGGAGAACAGAACCAGAGGATTCCCTTTCCAGAGACCATCAGGCCCCACATGTCTTATCTCTCCTTTCTCCCCTCAAGGGTGCTCAGAATTTCAGTATGGCATCAGCAGCCCATAGGTAGGTCTCAACACTTAATGTCATCACATCAGTTTTAACATATTTGACCCTTGTAGAAAATAAACAAAAATTGGGGCAACTCAAATAAATTGTAAGTTTTGATATTTGTGTATTATTTAATGTATGGATGTTGGGTTCTACTTTCTCAGATTTTTTTCTATTTAGGATCAATTGTGAGAGGCCCTAGTGTCTCATAGGAAAATATTGCAACAAAACAAGATAATTGGGGGAAAGGCTGTTGCGGTAGGAAAAATGGCTTTTCTTTGATAGCATTTAATTGGAATTAAAAGATTCTTGAGCTGTAAACATTCTTTATTTATTCAGCACACATAAGCAGGCATTGTTTTACCACCATCATAATTATGGTGTCCTTTAAACTAGCTGATAGCAGGAAAGATAAGGGAATGTGCCTGAGATTCAGATCAGTCTCCCCTCTTTCTTTCCCCTCCTCCCACCTTCTCTGTCTCTATCAAGTGCCACCCCCCCCTCCATTCCTTCCTTGGTCACTAGGGTCCCCCACAGCCCTTGAGATGAGGAGAGCAAGAAGATTGTGGCCTAACCATTTCTTGCATCATGAAAGTGATTTGCACACTCTAATTTGATGCAAGCTATAACCTTGTCTCCTATGTTTATAACTGCTTTTTAGTTTACAATATGTGTTATCTGAGGAGTTGTCTATTACTCACCTGTATAAAATCTTGTCCACTAGGGTTTGTTGCTTTACCTTTGTCTAATTTAGAAAGCACACTCTCAGGGCTTTTCCAGAACAAAGCCTCACAAAAACTCCTTTACCTCCAAGGATTTGCAAATTTATAAAGGCTGCATTGAATTCAAGATGGGTCAGGGGGCAAAAAAAGGGTAGAAGGTCACTGCATTTTTATTATGGGTCAGTAGACAACATGGCATATACTCTGTGCCCCAAACTTCTGTTAAAAACAGGGTTTCTAAATGCCTAAGAACAGAAGGATGGGCCCTTTTGGAGACTTGCCCTGTTTTGTTTGGATGAAACAAAAAGAAAAAAATTAAGGAAAATATACTAAGTTATAATTTAAGTTGTCCCTTAATTTGGTCATTTCCTTCTCCATTTTCATTTTCCCCTCCCAGAAAGCAGAAGACATGTGATATTAGATAATTTTAGGTAAGGAATTGTTGATGATCACACAAGATTTTATTGTCCTATATTTTCTATTAAGTTAGCCATATGAGACTTTAAATTATTAGACTTTTGTTACATTACAGTCACTTTTGGTTTACAAGGAGTTTACTTTTTATTCTTCTACCCACTATACTTATATTGCTGAAGCCTTTGTGATGTTCCCTCTGGTCTTTTCTGTCTGAATTCACTGTGAACAAAATGTGTTCAACAATCACTGAAACAAATGTATATGGTGAAGAGTTAGGAGGTGGTGATGATGATGATGATGGAGGGTTATCCTCATTTAAATTATGTATGTATAGGCAAAAGCTTGGAAGGAAAAGGACTATTTTAATGCTCTTCAATACTTTAATTATATGACAGTTGTATCCTAGAAATGCAAACAAACGTACTCTTTAGGTTTTCCTTCAGGTTTTCAAAAGAACTTTCCCCATTAGTAAACTACTCCTGCAAATTGCTGTTGCATTTCCCAGCTAACCATTTAAAACACTGTAAATGCCATGTGCATTACTTTGCTGCAGAGGAAAGAGGTCAGACTGAATTGCAATAGTATTTAAACACAAAACAAAGTGAAAATATATCAAAACAGAACATCAGAAGGTAAATTTAACACATTGATACAGGACAGGTAAAGACAAATATGATCATATCTTCATAGCCCATCACTTTAAAAACCGAAAGTGCTGATTTTTTTACAATAACTGAAGAAAAAAAAATGGACATTAAGAATGTATTTCTATCTGTATTTGCCACAGAGGCTTTTCCTTTAGCTAGCAGCTTTGTTTTCAAAGCTAAAATACTTTTTAATGCTAGTATGTACGTCTATGTATACCTCAGTAAATAATCATTTATTAACAAGTTCAATGCATACCATATATATGCCTAAATCTAAATAATTTCCTGGACCTTCAGAGATAGATATACATATAAATGTTGATTTGGGCACATCTACCCACACATGTAGATGTGCTTGAGAAGCATACAAGTTGATGTATCTTTTCTTGAAAAAATAATTTAAATACAGTCCATCTTCTGAATTGGGTTCATCTTTGATTGTGGAAGCAACTGACATGGTCAACAAATTTATCAAAGAAACTCCCTTGCTTTTGAAGAATAGTACTTTATACATCTGGATCTGCACATCCAGGCAAAGTAAGTAAATTATTGCATAACTTTAAGCATAATTGATAACAGACACCTTTAATTTTTCATCCCTATTCTTTTGGCCAGCTTTCACATTAATAATCTAAGCCATAAATGTTGGTAGCTATTGATCGAAATCCCCTGTGTGCATGCAAATCCATCTTAAAGTCCCCTGCCTTTCATGTGTGAGCGCTCAGGGGCCTCTGCTAGATCTTTTTATCAGGATCGACCCCCAATGTGCCTGAAGAAGACCCCGGATATGCAACGTGTGCTCATGGCCACAAGAAAGCTGTCTGTCACATTCTGTCTATATGTGTGCATGCATGTGTGTGTGTGTGCGCATGTGTAGGAGTACTCACACTCACAACTTAACATGTAGACAATGATGGGAAGTTAAAAGAACAAAAGAATGTATTAGAGAAGAAGAAAGATGTGTAATAGGAGTATTAAAAATGTATAAGTATAAAGGTGTCTGAGTGCACAAGATACTGGCATGAATTGTATATGTAGACACATTTCCCAAATCCCCTGGCCTTTGTTTTTCTCTACTTGACCCAACAAATTGTACCTTTAGTTTAAAAAAAATACTTAATAGTCTACTAGTTTTAAAAGCCACACGTATTGCCAGTATTTTAAAGGTGGAAAGAGAGGGAGAGGAAAAGGTAATTTTGAAAGGGTTACTAAATCATGTTGCATGTGCAGGAGGAATAGGAGTATAAGAGTGTGTGTGTGTGTGTGTGTGTGTGTGTGTGTGTGTGTGTGTGTTGATCTAAATAGAACAACTAGAACTACCTGGAAAAGAAAGGGAAAAAGGAAGCTCCAGCCAACCCTTTGCAATGTTTTCTCAAAGACATTTTCTGAGTTTACCATTTCTTGGCTGTTTCACTCTTAGGTCGAAATCTTAAAGCTGGGGGAGGGTAACTGAGTGGAGGTGGGGTGGGAGGAAGAGGGCTGGCACTATATAAGTGCACCAGGAAGAATTTTAAAACATTATTGTTGCTAGCAATAGGTAGGGTCTGGGCATTCTACTTTAAAAAAACAAACACCAGCATCTGCTTTTCTTGGAAACTTTGCTTTCTGCTTATATCTTTTGCATTTTGCCTCTTGTGAAAGTGAAAGAGAAAAACGCGATGTGATAGATCCAGATGCAAAAGAAAGCCAACTCGGTGAATGGTATTAGCTGTGACGAGGCATTGTTCATTGCTGCCTCTCGGTTACGTTTAAAGCTTGAAATATCACGAGATCCATTCAATGATCCTTCTCTCATTCAAAGGACAAAAATGTAATTTGCTGTAGCTCTGATTTCTTGGATGGAAATGCTAGCCTTAGATTTCAAAGGCAAGAACTAGACATCGCGGTTTGTACACACATTGATTAAGTTGAAGAGCTGCGATTACATCTGTGCTGAGTGCAACAGTAGTCCAAGGCTGACTTTTCAAATCCCAACCTCTGAGTTGCAGACTCTCTTAAATAGACTTCCTTAATTTCCGGATGTACTTCTTGAAATTCTCAATTCTCTTCAAAATTCCAGGGAAATTACAAGGGAGATGAGGGTGGGGGTGGGGAACTGTGGTGGAGATTCCATGCAAACTACCTTTTTGTGTGCCTGATTTCTTTTTTTTTTCTTTCTTTTTTTTTTTTAAGCCATATCTACTTGTGCTAGCCAGACCAGATAAGGGGAAAATGGAACTTTTGAATGTGAAAGGAAAAAATTATTATACATCTTTTTCTTGCTCAGAAATATCCGTTTATTCTTTTAACCACACGGATGTGCCTATTTTTGGAGGAGCAAGGAACCATAAATGCCTGATTGCATTTATGCTGTATCTGCAAACACTGATTTTGCCGAATTTTGCAGAGCAGCCAAAAAATCGCCTTGGGATCGTGGTAATGCAACTGGAAAGATCCTTGCTCATCATTTGGCAGTATTTTGGATATCCTTGAAAATGACACAAAATATGCTTTAATTTGACTAAGAAGAGGCTAAGCAATATCGCTATTCATCCAAAGTGATTTTTTAAGCAAAAGCTTGACTTTCATGGGGAAAATGGGAGTTGTGGAAGACTCATTAAAACTACCAAGCAAAAGCATCACAGACTAGTGAAATAGTCTTCATCGTACATCAGCACTTTCTTTTCATCGTTATTACGTAAAACCTCTGGAAGCACCTTGGGCGTTTTACATTTTCTTTTCTTTGCTGCAGAAGCAATCTGCTCCCTGGAATTCTGACCTGTGGTGAACAGAAAGATTGTACTGGGTACTCTAAGACGATCCCGCCTCCAATCCAGTCTGGTTAATTGTGAAAAGTGTACACATTTCTGGCTTATCTATGCTTTGTTATGGGTCTGACGTGAAACTACCTCCTCCCCACCCCACCCCCCAGCAGAGAACCAAAATCCAGTTGAATTGTTACAGTGTTTCGGAGCTGGAGCCTTGAACTGCTTTCTTGATCAAATAACTTTGTTTTTGGTTGTAAAACCGCATTTCAAGAAGAAAAAAAAAAGGAAAATCTAAAGAAATTCAAAACGTAAGTCTGTGCTGGGGTGGTTCACAGCGCGGGTTTAACTTTGGAGCTCCCAGCCGGTCTCCTTTCCCACTCCCAAAAGGGAAATACCAGGCTATTCTGCACATTTTCACTTAAGCTCCATTTTCTAAAGGAAAAGGGGGTGGGGTGTATCTATTTAGGCTTGATAATGTTTTTAAAATGCTTTTCTTTGAAATGATAATAGCTGTAGCGGTAAAATGCAAATAAAGCAAAAAATAGGCAATATTCCTTTAAAAGAGAATATACAGGTTTTTTTTTTTTTTTAAAGCGTACACACACTGCTTCTGATGAAGTCTCTGAGTCAGGCTGTTTCTGAGCTCCGATAGTTTAATGGAAAGATTTATATACCGACTGTATTATTTACTTTGGGAGGGGAGGTGGCAGTATAAGGGTATGCTAATTAGTGGGAGATTTTGGGGGGAAGGGGTGGAATATCAATTTTTATTGCATCACCTGTCAGGAGTGTCCAATCAGCGCTGGCTTTAGGGGAATTAATTGATGAAGGTGTCTCCGGACGAGCTCACTTCACTCTGTCATTTTATTTGTAGCTAAAGCAGCGGCGGGAATAGCAGCTGCATTTCTTTTCTCTTTCTCCTTTCACATTCCATTATCATAGTGCTCCAATGGAGAAGGAAGGAATAGAGGGGCCCAGGTACTGATCTGCATTGGGGACTTAGACCAACACACTGGCAGATCAGAAACCGGATGGTTTTTTCCCTCTTTTTTAAAAAAACGAAAACCAAAAAAAAAGCAAGGATCAAGTCAGTGTAATTTCATGGTGTGTTTTTTTTTTTTTCCAATAATTTCGCCTAGAGTTTGGCACTGCTTTCGCCGGGAATAACAGTCTTTGTTATTTTATTAGCAGGATGCCTTGAGACACACGCAGCATCTGGTGGAGGATTAACATACATACATGTGTATGTATGCGTCACGTATATATTTACTGCAAATGGTGGGGATAATTTAGTGCCCGAGATGGGAGACCTGAAGTCAGGTTTTGAAGAGGTGGATGGCGTGAGGCTCGGCTACCTCATCATTAAAGGAAAGCAAATGTTTGCCCTCTCTCAAGTCTTCACGGATCTGCTGAAAAACATCCCGAGGACGACCGTGCACAAGCGCATGGATCATCTGAAAGTGAAAAAGCACCACTGTGACCTGGAGGAGTTGCGGAAACTCAAGGCAATCAACAGCATCGCCTTCCACGCCGCCAAATGCACGCTCATCTCCCGGGAAGACGTGGAAGCGCTCTACACCTCCTGCAAAACCGAGCGTGTCCTCAAGACCAAGCGCAGGAGGGTCGGCCGGACCCTGGCCACAAAGGCGCCGCCGCCAGAGCGCGCCGCCGCCGCCGCCGCCAGCCCCCGCCCGGGATTTTGGAAGGACAAGCACCAACTTTGGCGGGGCCTGAGCGGAGCCGCCCGGCCCCTGCCAATCAGCGCGCAGTCCCCGCGCCCCGGCGCTGCAGCCGCGCGCCCTGCAGCCCAACTACCTCAGATTTTTAGCAAATACCCGGGCTCGCACTACCCGGAACTCCTGCGCTCGCCTTGCAAACCCCCTCTAAACTATGAAACTGCCCCGCTCCAGGGAAACTACGTCGCTTTCCACTCGGACCCTGCCTATTTTCGGAGCCTGCTGTGCAGCAAGCACCCGGCTGCCGCCGCCGCCGCCGCCGCCGCCGCCGCTGCCGCCGCCGCCGCCGCCGCCGCCGCCGCCGCCTACTACCAGGCATCGGCAGCCGGGCCCCAGCCCAAGGTGGCAGCCGGGGCCGGAGCCCCGGTGAGCCTCGCGTACCGCTGCAAGCGCAAGCGCGGGGGCGCCAAGGACTGCCTGCTCGCGCCCCACGCCGGCGCCCGGCGCCTGCTGCTGCTGCCCAGGTCCTACAAAGCCAAGGCGGCGGCGGCGGCGGCGGCGGCGGCAGCGGCGGCGGCCGCGGCGGGAGCCACTTGCCTGGAGAGGTTCCATCTGGTTAACAGCTTCTGCTCGCCTCCCCACCACCACCACCACCACCACCACCACCACCACCACCACCATCACCACCACCGGGCCCAGCAGCCGCAGCAGAGCCACCACCCCTCCCGTCCCCACCGGCCGCAGCCCCATCTGGGCAGCTTTCCCGAGAGTTGCAGCAGCGACTCGGAATCCAGCTCCTACTCAGACCATGCAGCCAACGACTCCGACTTTGGCTCCAGTTTGTCCAGCTCCAGCAACTCAGTGTCCTCGGAAGAAGAGGAGGAGGAGGGAGAGGAGGAGGAAGAGGAGGAGGAAGAGGAGGAGGGGGGCAGTGGGGCCTCGGACTCCAGTGAAGTCAGCTCGGAGGAGGAGGACTCCTCTACCGAGTCGGACTCCAGCTCCGGCTCCAGCCAAGTGTCAGTGCAGAGCATCCGTTTCAGGCGCACCAGTTTCTGCAAACCTCCCAGTGTGCAGGCGCAGGCCAACTTTTTGTACCATCTGGCCTCCGCCGCCGCTGCAACCAAACCCGCTGCTCTCGAGGATGCGGGTCGACTTCCCGACCTCAGGAGCAGTGTCAAAGCCGAGTCGCCGGAGGACTGGAATCCGCAGAGCTGGGCCCCCAAAACGTCTCCGGTGTACTGCCCGGCCAGCCTGGGAAGTTGTTTCCCAGAGATAAGAAACGATAGGGTATCTGAGATTACATACCCACACTCTGAAATTTCCAGTACTGTAAAGAGAACTGACCTGACAATTAACTGCCTGGCGGAGGGGGCCTCTTCACCTAGCCCTAAGACAAACAATGCATTTCCACAACAAAGAATACTCGGAGAGCCTGGGAAATGCCCACAAGCAGCTCCTACTACACACTGCGCAGATAACAGCACAATAGCTGCTAGGTTCTTAAATAATGATTCTTCAGGAGCAGCAGCAAATTCAGAAAATGATTTCAAAATCCCTCATTGTACTGAATTTGCCACGGATTTGCCCTCTTCACAAACTGATCCTGAGGTGGCTGCTGCTGCTGCAGTAGCAGCAGCAGCAGCAGCAGCAGCAACTAAAGCCGAGAATCCCTGCACTGACACCAGGGACAAGACATTGCCATTTCTGCACAATATTAAAATCAAAGTAGAAGACAGTAGTGCTAATGAAGAATATGAACCTGACCTTATTACAAATA
Organism: Scalopus aquaticus; assembly: GCA_004024925.1. NCBI lineage: Eukaryota > Metazoa > Chordata > Mammalia > Eulipotyphla > Talpidae > Scalopus > Scalopus aquaticus. The sequence goes on along the minus strand of PVIJ01009159.1, from coordinate 39,727 downwards.
AGCTAAAGTGCGAGTGCAATGATACAAAGGGTGAGTTTTACAGTGTGACTGAAAGTAAAGAGGAGGACACCTTGCTAACCACAGCCAAGGAAGGCTTTGCATGCCCTGAAAAAGAAACTCCTTCCTTAAATCCACTGGCTCAGAATCAGGGCCTTTCATGCACTTTAGGTTCTCCAAAACCTGAGGATGGGGAATATAAATTTGGTGCCAGGGTGAGAAAAAATTACCGGACACTAGTACTGGGAAAGCGACCTGGACTTCAGACACCTCCAGTCAAACCAAATTTGAAATCAGCTAGAAGTCCTCGTCCTACAGGTAAAACTGAGACACATGAAGGATCACTGGATGATTTTACAGTTATAAGCAGACGCAAAAAGGTAGCCAGCAATGTAGCATCAGCAGTGAAAAGGCCATTTAATTTCATGGCAAATTTTCCTTGTCCTCCATCACTCATTATTGGAAAGGATGGGGATTTGTGGCCAGCATATTCCTTAAACACCACTAAGGATTCCCAACCTCCTCACAAGGCCCATCCTATATGGAAATGGCAGCTGGGCGGTTCTGCAATACCTCTTCCACCTAGTCACAAATTCAGGAAATTTAATTCATAAAAGTGTTTTGGAAGATATTTTCTTGAACCATATTACCTTCCTTTTGTTGTAAACTGCACAGGATGGTTTGTACAAGTCCATTAATATGTTACACCCCTTTTGGAGTCCTGGTTTATCGCATTTTGAAGACAGAAATCGGATTACTTTTTTTTTTTTTCAGTTGCGGGTTTTTTTTTTTTTTTTTTTGAGTAGGGGGGAGGGGTGGGAGAAGGGTTGGTTTACATTCCACAGACTACTTCAGGCTAAAGACTCAAGTAAAACTCAGTTATTACGGTAGAGCTGGAACACTTTACTGTTTCAATGCTAATAATACACCCGGTACCTCAATTCAACTGCTACAAATAAATGTCAAAAGGTTGAATAATAAATATTACAATGAGCCATTAAGTTTATGCACTAGATTTCAAACCTGAAACTGTAACTGTTAATTCAGTGAAAGTTTGTTAGGTTACTTGGTTACACAGTGAAGTAGCAAGAAGTTTCTGTGAGCCCAAAATGTTTTCTGGAGCTCTTGTTTGTGGGGTATCTTTTTCTTTTTATTCCCCTCATTCCCCCTCCAAGAGTAGTTGCACTTATTTTTTTTTTTTTTAGTGGAAAAACTGGGGAGTCCAGATTGAATGCTGACAAAGGCTGCCTCATAGATACTGAGAAAAATAAATATGAGATTGTATTTTTTGGTAAAGGGTGTGATTTTACTTTTACAGCCACTCCTTGCAATTGGAAAAGTCCTTTTTGTGTTCTCACCCAAAGGTTTTAAATAAGGTGACTCTTACTATTGTCCTGTTTACCTTGTGGTCTGAACATGACTCCTCAAACTTGCAAAACAATTAAAATAGTTGCTTAATAGCAGGATATTTTATGGCCTGACTCTTCATAGTATCAATGCAGTCACTATAACCAGGAAAAATAAAATAGGTCAGAGTTGTAAAAATATCCCAAATGCAAAATAAGTTATTTCAGGGCTTTTTGGTACCAGAACTCAGGCACTTGGATTTTATTATCTTTTATTTTTCTGCATTTCCTCAAACTTCTGTCTTCAGACCATCCTGTGTATAGAGCAAGAGAGTTTCTACTGCAAGTGACAATCAGAGGCGACTATCTATATATTTGCACTTAAAATCAAAGTAGTTCAACATGCAAATGGCTAGGGTCTAGCCCTTGTAAGGGCCATGCTGGTGTACTATGTTGTGATAATGGAAGCAGTGAATCAAAATTATGGAAATTTGCACTGTTGGAAAGCATGCTTTAGCTTTATTTTCAATTAAAAACACTGTTTAAAAGTCCTGGTTCTATACATTTCTACTTATTTGAGATTGAAGGACGGTTAACAGGAATGAATGGTTTTGTTGACATTTTCACATGTAATGTTTTTGCCTGAAAGAAATGCATTTATTGGGTGCATTGTTTTTGTTATACTACCATGTGATGATGCCAGTCAGGTTCTGTGCAAAAAACACTGATGAATTTCTTTCTAAATTACAACAAAACTTTACAAACTTGTTACAAATTATGTGCAAAAAGTTTCAGGTTTAAGAAAGTGAAGGAAGATCAATTTCTATTTTAATGAAAGTAAATCTAATAATTTTGGTCTACCTCTCTTAGTCTGACAAATTATATATCACATATCTTTGCCATCTTAAACTTAAGAAGTTGCATTTATATATCACAAAATGAAACAAAAATCAATGAAATGTTTACTGTGTGAATTTAAGTCACATTTCTCATAGAAATTCAGTGTTCCTCCCTCCCCGCCCCCACCCCTTAATTCATACTCCCTTTGAAATTTTTCTTTTGTCTATAAATGGTTCAGATAGATCTGGATGGTCTCAGCTCTAATTGCTGTACATGGTCTGTGGTTTTACTCTTATTGTAAAGGACAAGAGGCTGAGAATACCTGCATCCAAATACATTTGGATGGAGTAAACAGATGCTTTGAACTGGCTCTCTTCCTTTCCTTATTGAATGTTGCCAGATGTAGTTTCCTGCATCTCTCTTTATTGAAAAGATAGATATGGTCAAAGCAAAAAAAATTGGGGGATTTATCTTTGAATTCATGTTTGTGTATAATTCCAAAGACCAACGCATGTTACAGTTAAGCTGAACAATTGGATTCTCAGTCTGAGTTCTTTCCTCTTTAGAAGGCAATACAGAAATTGGGTGCAGTGAGTTGTCCTGCAAAAATCTGTAGAAAGTGTGACATACACACACTGGAAGTCTGTAATTTCTACTCTTTAATTACTGCTAAGTCATGAAAGTTCAAAGTATGATGACTATTACATTTAAACTAGTTCTTCTTGTTGGCTATGGAATCATTGTTTCTAAATTATAAATTGAGAATATATTTGAAGATTCCAGGTCTTGGTTGTGGAAGGACTAGGAGATAGAATAAGCACAATTTAAAACAAATATGCCCTATGGAATTTCTGACATAAAATATGGGCCTTCAGCTTTGACACTTGGTCTCCAGCCCTCAGAGAATCAATAGTTTCAGTTTATTGGAGCTAGAGACTGAGCAGCATGGAGGCCGAGGCACTCCAGAGTGATACCATCAAAAGGAAAGAAATTAAATAGTCAACACAAATTTTACCCCACAGTACTACTACAAACCAGCCAACCACAGCAAAACCTGACTAGGGCCTCCTGTTAGGAACGTGTAGCAAACATTTGTCAGTAATTTGCAAATACAAGGTATTCTTTCAATTTTTGGTAATCCCTTAGCTGTTATCCAATTCTGTTATAGAACTTATTCTCAGTGAGTCCAACTTATTCTTGGTTGTTTTATGATTGATGGCAACATCTAGATATTTTGAAAATGTAAATGTCCCATTTGTTCAAAAAGTTTAGCCTTATTAAGAGATAAGAGTTACCTCCATTGATTGCATTTTTACATTTAAATGTTTGTGTATAATTCCAAAGACCAACGCATGTTGGTCTTTTTTTTAAAGGCACTATATGGTCCCAGATACAGATTTCTGGTCTAAAACTCAACATTCACAGGCTTAAGGAAAATGCTGGAAAGGGTTCTTTCTCTGACTTTTTAGGGAAATGAGCTTAATTTTGGTCTCCTGTAAAAGTACTTTCCTAATAAGACTTCGAAATGAAGATTTAATTGTTATTTTTAAGGAGATATGTATAAGCTGTCTTCCAGTCAGGTTATCTGCCTTTTTAGAAAATGCAGCTTGCTCTTTTTCAACTACTTACTTTTTTAAAAGTAGATGTTTTTTTCTACTGACCTACTTGATTCCAGTGGAGTAATCTCAATAATGGTTGTTTATTTTAAAATCAACAACAAGGAGCCATCACTAAACAGCAATAACACAAACTCCTTGGGCTGGTGTGTGGATTTTTATCTTATCCGTGTCTGGGTGACTTTCAATGGTCTAGAAATTCCTCAAAGTTCCTGTCACAAGAATTGGAAATTTCTGCTGATAGGAGAATGATAGTTTTGTTTGCATGCAGGAAAAGATGTAGACTAATTCCTCAAAAGTATTTTTTTTCTTTCAAAGAAAACAAAAATCCTTCAGAGTGAGAAAACATTTTTTTAAATAAAGCATTAGCATCTACAAAAGACAGAAAATGTGGTGAGTTTTACTTCACCTTGAAAATAACTTCCTGCTGAAAAGGATGTGAAAAAGAGAGCTCCTAAAGCCAAAGGTTGGGGGGGGGGGGCTTTGGGGGATGAGGTTAAAGGCTCCCCATCAACTAACCTCAGGAAATTGGCTAGAGGAACAGGGCTTCCACCTTAGGGAGTCCACCCGGTCACCCCATCTCTTCCCCAGGATTTTCCCCTTCCCTGTAAAGAAGAACTATTTTTAATGCTAGCTTTGGTTTTGGTTTGCTCCCTAGGCCAAAGGCCATTTTGCAAACTAGCCTGGGGGGTGAGGACGTAAGGCTGATCTAGGAGGTGGGGGAGGGCTGCATTTTACCTGTTTGGCAGGCCCTCTTTTGCTAAAGAAAAAAAAAAGGGGGGCTGCTATCATTCTTTGCCCATGCCCTAGGCCCCCGCTCTTCTCTCGCTCCTTTTCAAACTGTGGCGGCCTCACAAGCTCCTACTTTAAAAGGCCTGAGATGTTTTGCATGAAGCCCTCACAATAGGGGTTGAGGGAATTGACAGTTTCAAAAACAAGGCGTTCAGTCCTTTCCAGCTGCCAGGCCAGCTCTCTCGCACCGACTCCTAGTTCCTCTCTGCTGGTGGCGTCCTCTGGAGCAAGCTGCCTTCCCCCACCCAGCCAGCTTGCATTCCGGCCGCCCCACCCCGCCCCCAGGCTGTGTTTGTAAACAGGGGTCAGTGTCCAGGGGCTGCAGGCGCGGGCTTTGGGACTGGTGGGCTGGAAGGCAAGGCAAGGGACTGCGGAGCAGGCAGAATGGCGGACCCAGGGGTCGAGTGGGTTTCAGGGTTCCTTTCTCCCTCGTTTTCCACCTGGGCGCAGAACTCTGGGCACCATACTCACCCAGGGCAGCCCTCAGCTCACTGGTCAGGGCTACCATTGCAGAAAGATGTTTAAGTACCGTCATTTTTGCAGGGTTGCAAACAAATTTCCTTGTGACTCCCCCCACCCCCACCCCCGGCCCAGATCTTGCTACCCTCTGAATTTGTGAAGAACTCACTCTGGGGCGGAGGAGCTCGCACCCTCTACGCAGAGCCCCAGCTCCTCTCGCACACAGCTTGAAGTCTAGGTATCTTGTGGCCAGGCCTACGAGTAGCAGGGAGCAACAAGGCCCACGCATGGCCTCGGTGCCCTCCCTCGGGGCTGGTCTTCAGGGACTGGACTGCCTCTGTCACTTTGTGCTTCTTTTGTGCTTTCGGGAGTGTTCTCCTTCCCCCCACCCCACCTCCTACCCCACCCCCACCCTCGCGCTCTTCCCACAGCCGCTTAAGTGTGCACACACCACCTAGCCACCTCTCACCTAGTTCAGGCCTCATTTTTCCCCAAAGCAAATGGGGCCCAACCTTTTGCATTGGGCTGAGAGCAGGCCAAGGCCTCCAAAGTGTGTGTGGACCGCAAGTAGCAAAGAGATGGGACTACACACTAGGCCAGCCTGCAAGGCTGCAAATGCCTCCTGGGAAGTGGCCCAAGGCCAGAGGCTGGGAGTGTAGGAAGGCTCGGTGGCACAGACAGGCAAGGGCTAGGCAGTTTTCCTAAAGTCGGGAAAATGTGATGGGGCAAGGCCTACCTTCATTAGCGCCTAGGTACCTGTCCCTTAAAACCTCTCTATGCCTCTGAAAGTGGAATGATGACCTGGAAACGGGAAATGTGAGACAGTGACCTGGAAAACCATTCTTGGTTGAGGAGGTTGGAGTGCAGCAATGCAAACAATAGCTGCTCTTTGAGGAAGAGGGGAAAGAGGTGCAGCATCGCAGATAGGTCACAGGAAAGTGCAGCAAGCTTGTTTTCCCGGGTGCTTAAAATGCAGCCCCAGTTGTAAAGTGTGTGAAATTACGCACTGGTCTCTTAAAGAGTGCCTAATTTATAGTAAATAGCAAGGTCTTTGTAAATGGCTTTATTATGTTGTTTCTTGTTAATTGTTGAGAAAATCCCCATTGTTGAGTGTGAAAGGCTTTATGAGCTAACCTGGTCCTCGGTGCAATCAGAGGGCAGTAAATGGCCGCTCAGCCTGCGAGGCCCAGCGCCAACCCGTGCTCGGCGATCTCTGGAGACCCTGAGTTGGCCTAGGAAGAAAGTGGCGAGGGTTTCCAGGCTTTAATTAATGAGAAGTCGTGTTTTGAACTCGCGAGTTCCCATGAGCAGCTTGCTGAGTGCTACCCGGGGAACCAGGCGGGCCGGGGCGACCAGGAGGCTAGGGCCGCGGGAAGGCGGATTGGGCCCCGGCGCCCCTCTGTGGTCACAGCCTCGACCCCAGGCTCGACTGCCCTGGGCGCCGGCTCGAGCCGCGCTGGGGTAGAATTGGTTCTTGGGCTTTGTCTCCAGTTCTCCAGCCGCGTGGAGCAGGGCTCAGGCCAGTTGGGCCCTGTCTGCGGAACACCCAAAAGTCCTGGGCCGGGCGCTGAAGGGACTACAGGAAGAGCAGCCTCCGAAGGAGAGCTCCAGATCCCTACCTGCGCCTCCCAGTCTTTTGTTTAGAGCTAGAGCCCCCCTTCCCCTTCTCTCTCTCCTTCTTCCTCTTCTTCCCTCCCTCCCCCATCCTCTCTCCCCCTTCCTCCCTCCCCCTACCTCCATTAGAAACCTGAAATGGACTCAGAAGACTGAATATTCTTTAGTCTAAGATAAGGTATTCCTATTCCTTTTCCTGTCTGCTTCACTTTGGCCAAATCCAAACGGGCGCTGGGTTCCTTTGATTAACTTTGAGACCAGGGGTCCTGTGGGCCCAGAGAAGGAGGGGGAGAGCGCCTCTTTCGGCTTGGCCCCGCGGTCTTTCCCGGACCTGACCCGGTGGGTCCCGGGTGGAGGGGGCGGGGGCTGTAAGCAGCAACCTCTAAGCTGTGGCAGTGCAGCTAGAGGAAAGAAAATTTCTTTGTGAGTCTATATTGCGGGAGAAAAATCCCGGGTTAGATGGACGATACGTGAGGGTTTGGACGTTAGCAAATGCAAATCATAAGGAAATGTTAATTCCAGTCAGAAAAACCTATATTCAGCTATCTTCTTTCCCTTCAGAGATGGCCCTCTGCTCACTCTCGCACTCTCACCAAATTAGCTATTACGTGAAATCCCCCTGGGTTTATTGCACTTGTTTCGCAGATTCGCGTACAACCCATATTAACTATGCGCTTTCTGCTATTCCTCTTGTGACTGTCCCTGCCTCTTCCTTTTTTGCGAGGAGTATGATGCGTTTTATTTTAGTCCAATCGATGCGTGCAAATACTGGGATAACACAACTCATGCTTCTGCAATGGAGGCTGTTTTCAAAATTGAGTTTAGGGATCAATACTAAGTCGAAATGCTCCAATTGCATGAATTCACCAAATTCAAGCCTTGGGCTTGCAAGCCCCTTTCCTGACTCATTAACAGCACTGGTCAGCGGTAATTGAGCTTCCACTGTTCCTGCTTCTCCAAACAAGATGTTTTCATCATGTGTATTTGGTTTTCCCTAAAGATCACTACGGTTTGTTTGGAAAAACACAACCCCAAAACGCGTGGAGTTAAACCCCTGTGGATGGCTTTCATGTGGGGCTCCTCTCACACTTGCATTGCTGACTGCCATTCCCCTTTCTTTCTCTTCCTAGGACCTAAGAGCAGCACCTAGAAGTGCCATAGTGAGTGCTTGGAAAGCGCTTGCTGGATAGAATCAATGTTTTACTGGTTAGGGAGCACCTCTCTCGGGTCACTATTTGTCTCTCATGACTTTTCCCAGATTCCAGCTGTTTGGGTCGTAGGACAGAGGACTCTCTATTCTTTTGTGGCTGTGGCCATGGCTGCAGGCAGACTGGTGCCTAACTGGGGGAAGGGCAATGTTTGTCCCCTTGTAAGCGACAGGCTGGAGAGGTGGAGGGGGAAGAAATCTCAAAAAGAATTAGAAGAGCCGGCTGCCCACAGATGTGTGTGTGTGTGTGTGTGTGTGTGTGTGTGTGTGTGTGTGTAAAACAATCAAGTACCTAGATCTTCCCTTCAGTTGAGAGACAGTGGCAGGCAGCCTAAAGGCTCTCTGGCAAGATCCAGTTATTCAGTGCCATCAATATGTTTGTGTTTGACCCTTTTTGGATAGAAGAAGCTAAGCAGTCAATAGACTTAGACCCTAAAATATCACCAGTTTGCAGAGGCTTTTTGCAGGTTTGCAAAAGCCTCCTCATCCCAGATGCTGGGACAAGAGGGAAACAGAAGGGAATCTGAGTGGCTGCCTGCCCTCTTCCCCCAGCCATAAAAAACCAAACAAACATGAAGCAAACAAACAAACAAACTCAATTCTCCTGGAGACTGGGCTATCAGAGAGGTTGGAATATAATTCCCATTAGTAGAGCTTGTCTTTAAGATCAGTTTAAGTTTGCTCTTGGAACCCGTAATTTGTGATAAGTGATGAGCAGCAGAGAGGAAAAACAGTAGAGAAGAGAGAGTGCCCCGAGCTTAAGCAGCAGCCCTCTCTCTCTTGAAAGATGTAACACAAATATCTAAGAGTTCTGAGAGTTATGAGTTGGTCAGTAGACAAGGGTTTCAGTCCCTGGAAAGGTTTCAGTGCCTGGAAAGGGCCTAGGTTCTTGGATCTCCCAGGAATAAAAGCACTTTTACATTCATTTTCTAAGTCCCTCTCTCTGTCTCTCCCTTTCAAATGAATACCCTGATTGTCATTCAGTGGTGCAAACATGGAAGATTAGTTTTCTTCCTCCACTTTGGATCCAAATATGCAGACCAGAGGATGGTTAGGCTTTCAGATACCTAGTTATTCTATCCATTCACAGTGAAACCTGCATGATATAATAGAAATTGCCATGACCAGGTTTATTTACACCCCCCCCCACCTTGTGTTTAGCTTCTCTTTTATCTCTTCTCCCATCTCTAGGCTTTGACTTTTCCTTTGGTTCTCCTACCTACACTTTGCACAGGGAGGTGTCTTGGAGAAATACCAATAGTTAGCAGTACCTTTTCTAAAGGTAGAAAGAGAGTAAGAGCTAGACTTACACCAGTGTTGACAGAGGCAGTGTGGGAGCCTGCAGTGACCCTAAGCCTCCTTGGTGGGGTGAGGGGCCAGGACTTCCCAGCCTGTTGTGCTGCATAGTCTCAGTTATTCTGGTTAAGCTATAAAAACCAGTGTGTATCTCAAGACCAAGAGAGCTCAACTCCATAAACACATGCCTATGATTCTGACGTGGGCTACATTGCCAGATGCAAATGTAAAGAGATGCTTTTAATTTTGTTCCAAGTGTTATACATCATGTGGCAAATTGGTCTTAAGAAAGTTAATTTTGATTTTTCTGTTACTAATAAAGACTTTTATAAAACAACCTTAAACATATATGATTGAGAATGAAAAGGGTCTACCACCAGGGTGATTCTTGCCCAAATTTAAAAAAGAGAGGCGATGCTCTTTTTCCACCTTAAATAAAACAAAAAATGTCAGTAGGAGAGCTTGGTTAACTTTGAATTCTTTAATTGTTTTGCTGCTCAGATAATTTTAAGAAAATAGTAAGAATATTTTAATCTTTGTTTTTAAAATTTTTTCTCATTTAAAATGTACTGTACGTTTTAAAGTAAATTAGGAAATTAGTTATATGCTCTTGTCATTTTCTTTAGGAAAATCACCTCTGAAACATCTACTTTTCTTGAAATATCAACATTCCATATTACCTTATACTCCAGTCTATTGTTTAAATTTTAACGTTATTGTTAAATAGGAGGAAATATCACTTACTTTGTGATCTTAGGGAGGCTGTAAAGGCTTCTAAAATCTTGTCTTTTGTACGACCTCTGCCTAGTTATCTGAATAGGATCCTGTCCTGCATACCATGTAGGGTACATATAATATCCTGACACAATGGAAGGATTTCTTCATGAATTGGAAGCATCCTGATTGTGAATTTCCTATTTGTTCCTATTTTGAAACAATACTTTAGTGTATACTTGAAGGTAGATTTTAAATATTATCACCTTCGAGAAAAAAAGTGCAAAAATGATTATTAAGAAAAGCAGGAAATCTTCTATAAATCTGTTAGGACCATTGATCCCAGTTACCTGCCATAATGTGAATGGAATCATTATGACTGTTCCATTGACATGGTTTCTTCATTGAGGATTCTTGCCAAAAGAATAGCATGTCAATGTGTAAAATTCTAGCCAAAGATAAGCCATTACAATGGAAACCGTGATGTGCAAAGTCTCATTGAAGGCAATGAAATTGAGTGTAATATCCATACTGCATTCTCATCTGCTTGCCTCAGGATTTAGTATGCAGCTCTGCATTGAAATGAGATTATGCATATAAAATGCCAATATAGAATACAATGCTCAATAAAACATTAGAAAAGCAACTTACACCCCATATACATGGCCTTTACTTAAATTTGAACTTCATGTGCAAAATAAACCATAGCACCACCAGAACACTAAATCTACAAAGTGTCCTCACTCTGGTTTTTCATGCTTCTTTCTGCATGATTCCCCCACACTCTCTCTTATCCAAACACAATTCTTTTAAGGGCACTCTTCAAGTCATCTAACAATTCCCAAAGGGAATTCCAGGGGTCTCTTAAAGTGTCTTTCTAAATTAAAAGGCCCCAAACAATTTAAGTGCATTTTTGAACCAAAAATCAGAAAGTACTTGGACTTACAAACCTATGGGTGTGTAAAAAGAAGAAAGGACCAAAGAGAAAATGCCCCCACAGTGGATTACAAGGTTATGGGACAGGTCACTAGGAAAGGGATATAAAACTGAATGTTAGGTTGGGCTTGTAAATTATGTACCTTTCAGGGAAAGCGGTTTAAGGTCTCTTCACTCAAGGTTTTTTTCCCATCCATTTTGCTATTAATTCTTAACTCTTGGTAGGCTGTTCTTTAATGAGGTTGTTTGTGGCAGGTTAATTTTCTCCAATCTACTGAGCTCCTCATTTTCTCTTTTAAGTGCAGTGCTGCCTAGAGCTTCCAGTATTTTCCATACCAGAAAACAAAATAAACATAAAGTTGCCAGGCTGGCCTGAGAACTAAAGGCCTTATGTGGACAGAAAAACAGAGCGCCTGGATAGATGGGAGTGGGAAGGTAGGAGGCTGAGTGAGGGCATGAGGGAGAGAGAATTTGTTCTTAGGAGAGCAATCACCCTGGGAGTGTAATATATTAAATATTGCAGCGATCGATTTCAATACCCCAAGTGGACACGGGAATAAAAATTCACCAACAAGCTGAAGTGATTAGGAGTGCTTTGTTGCAAGGGAAAAAATGTGATTTTCTTCAGATCCTTTTTGTTCAGGTTAGAAGAGGCCTGGACAATCCAAGTCTAAGCCCTGGACTCCCAGTTTGAGATACAACTCTAAAGGCTCGTCATATCTCAATAGTGCTTCTGCATAGTGAAAAGATGGATCTTTGTACTAAGGAGGATTAAATATCAACTACAATTATGGGCCGGACACTCCAGGAGCTTTCCTCCCAAATCAGAGGAGAGTACATTTGGGGAAGGCTGCTCCTTTCCTGTGTATTAGTCTTTGTTTCAGCTCTGGGACAAAGCAGTTGCTTTTGCACAGTTCTTCTTTCATTAAAATCCAGGGGAAAATGCACAATATGGTTTACAGAAGGTTGATTCACAATAGCAGGACATAAAACCAGTCTTTGGTGCTATGTAGAGGAGAAATGTTTTTGAAATGTCATTCTGGGGCCAAAAGTATAAAGTTGTCATATACACAGGCACAGATACTCACTACCACACATGATTTCATTAGTGATTTCAAAATTGGGTGGGATTTTCTGTTCTTTTTTTCTACCAAATCCAGCTGTTAGACATTCATGCTATGAACTGTGTTTCTCTCAGTCCCGGAATCTGTTTAGGGATTTGGGGTAGTCACTGTGGAGGCAGCTTGGAGCAGGGGGATTGTTTTCAGTCACAGCCTAATGGGCAAGGCCTGGGCTCTTCACACTGGGGACACCAGGTCTGCTGCTAGGGACACACTGCTGGACGCCTGCATGCAGCAACAGCAGCCACAGCAGCTGCCTCCTCCTTCAGTGTGGCCGCCGCAAATCTGGGAAAGAAATGCAGCATCATACAAAGGATTTCTTTAATGAGGATGAGTTCTTCAGAGTGACTGGAGGCTGTGGCTGCTGCTCCAACCTCTCTTTCCCTCTGCCAGATCTGTCCCTATCCATTATAACCTTCCTTATACACTAGCCTGGGGTTGTAAAGGGCACACCTCCCTCGCCCCAACTCAGAGGCTGATTGCTATTTTACCCAGGTGGCTTAGTAAGGACAGAGTGGGGAAGGTGTGAGTAGGCTGAGTCTCAGAGTCAGACCAAAGTAAATACATAATATATAGAGATCTCCCTTCTTTCTCTGCTACCAGTCACCAGTCTTCTTCCAGCTAGTTATCACTTATGATGATGACTACCTTCCACTAGAAGCATGGTCCTAGGGACTAGTCATATTTCTGTGTGAAGACCTTACAGCGAATGGTCAAGCAGGTGAAGAAACCCTAAAGCTTCCTAATTTCTTTGGATCTAATTGGGGCTGACCATGGCTGGGTTAAGGCTGAGGTTGGTACAACAGAGCAGTTGGATTTCTGCAGCCTGAAACTCCCCGGCTCTCTGTGAAATGATAATTGGCTATAGGGAAACAATTCTGCCCTATAGAGGTGTTTATCACAGTAAGACTATATGGCTCCTTCCCTTCTTCAGTTTGTGAGAACAGGTCCATTGGGGTCAGGTCATTCAGGCTCAGGAGGAAAATATCACTCAGAAAAGTGACTTTGAGAAACTAGAGTTATTAAAACCAGTTATGCCTTTTCTGGATTGTGGGGAAGACTGAGTTAGGGGCAATTTGGATAAGAAAGGACTTGCTGTGTTTTGCTATGCCCACCCCTTAGGCTTTATTTTAATTCTAATCTGTCTGATTTTCCTAGTCTCATCCTCTTTCTAAATCCTGTCAGGAAAAATAAGCAGGTTTGGAGCATGATGAATTTAGGCTATATAGGCTGCTGAAGCTGAAGTGGGACCTGGTTGTGTCTGGGCAGGTGGTTCTAAGTGCAGGGATTCCTGCACTAAGTGTGACTGAAGGGTAATTTGGAGAGAAGAAATCGTGTTGTGCTCATGCACTCTGTGCCAGGCATTGAGGAGCAGGTTCTGAGTATAGGGCCTCAGCTCTGGGATCCTGAAAGCCTGTACTGGTGTATGGTACCTGTTGCTTGAAGCTGCTTGGGGAAACTTTGGGTCCCTGTCTCACTGTAAGTCTTGGAGTTTAGGTTCGGCTTTCCCTGGGGCTGCTGGATTTACCTGTCATTATGCTCACTGCCAGGAACCTTGAGGAACATACACAACATGGGTCTGAAAAAGGGCACTTAAGGTTCACTGATCCGTGTGTAGATGCAAAACTGCAAATAAGCGAGAAATTTTGTCTGTTCTTGTGAAGGGAAATAGAAGTTTGCACTTCATGTGGAGCATGAGAAAAAAAAAAAGGTGGCTGTGTGGGGAACTTCTGGCCAAAGCCCCACTGTAATCTCCAGAACAATTTCATTTTCCTCTGCAGCACCCTGGTTGCCCTATGGTAGGCCTTAGGAAGGTCAGGAAAGAGAGGTGGAACTTAAAAGCCGGGATGGGGAGACAAGAGGTGGTGAGGCCCTGGGCAAGATCGCAGGTGTAGGCTAGGCCTGGTGGTGCAGTGGGGACTGACAGGATGGAAGGCCACAGGAGAGGGAGGGGCAGAGCCAGGTCTTATGGAAGATTTTGGTATTTTCTAGAGGATTTTTTTCTCTTTTTGTATTCAGAAGGGCAGGTTTATTAGGAAAGAGAAAAGAAGGCGGCATCGCATAGACACAGGCAGGCAGAGATCTGACCCCCCCCCCCATTTTTGTTTTGGGAATTCGCATGGTCTGTCTCCAGGACAGCTTGCCGCGCTCCCCTCTTCCCCACCGCCCCTTCTCGCAGGGCCAAGTCTTAGGGAGCTCGGGTTTCCGCCAAGGCCTAAGCTGCCAGGCCGCCAGCGCTCTAACAGCCTCGCTCACAGGCCTTTCCCGCTTGCTGAGAAGGGGAAAAGCGCGCTCCCCGGGTTGTGCAGCTGGGGAGAGCGTTGTGCCGAGAGCTATCAGTCTTCTGAGAAGGCCAAACTTCCCCCCGGCCACCTCAGTTAACCCGGTCGGCTGTGCGGGCAGGAAACGGTGTTCCGAGCAAGCGGCTCCTGGGATCCGCCCGCGAGATCAGCGGTTGTTGCTCGGCTGCTGGAAACCCGCGGGCTGCAGGGAGAAGCAGGCCCCGGGAAGCTTGTCCTCTCTGCCCCAAAGGGGAGGTTGGAACTTTTGAACCCTTTACTTGAACGTGATTGATTGCGTCCCACCAGAAAACAGCTCCACCCTCTGTCCCCACCTCCATCGCCTTCCCAAGTCACCTCGACTCTTAAGTGTGCGCGGAGAACGTGCGGGGCGCGAGGGTTGGTGGAGATGCACGCAGCGAACGCGAGCATTTGTGTGTGTGCGCGCGTCAAGCAGACAGCCACAGCGGCTGTAGCGATTTTGGATGAATCCTGATGTGAGAACCCAAAAAGAGAGGGTTGTTTCGTGTCTCCTGCCCCACACCCCCCCGAGGTGAAAGATACCAGCGGCAGCTTTTCTCACGAAACCCGTCGCTGCACGCCTCCTTACTGCAAGTCCTCGCAGGACCCGGGCTCCGAATTGGGAGCCTTCAGTGAACTTAGAATGAAGTCTCAAAGCTTCCTCCAGTTAAGTTGATTATTAATTTGGGTTGCTGTGAGAGAGTAACACACTCACACACCTTTGGCTTTGGGAATTGTCCCGGGGGTGGGACGGAGGCTTAGGTGACCCAGTGCAGCCACTGGGAAACCCGAATTGCGGAGGCTCCCGGAAGTGTGTGAGTAGAGCTCCCAGGGCAGAGGTTGGCTCTTCCTCGCCCCCAAATAAATTCTCGGTTAAATAGAGTAGACTAAACACATTAGTATTATTAAGTGGGGTAAAATAGGCAGGTTGAAAGTGAGGGCATGTCATCCAGACCTGGTCATACGTCTCAGGTGACAAATCAGGGTACTTCCAACAAGAAAATAGAAATGTAACTTTCAACTACACTAATTTTCGACGGATTTACGGTATGAATTTTTAAAAAGGTATTCACTGGTTCTTTCGATCCATACTGCTGTCCAAAGACAGAAATATAAACAAGTACTTTTTGCTTTGCGGAAACCTCTTACCAGTATCTCCCAAAGAAAGATCAAGACACTTTGTGAATTTTCCCCAGATAATGCCTCATATTCCGAATGACTGATCAGAGAACTCCGGTATTGTTAAATAAAATGAGAGGAAGGCGAGTGACGTGGGAGTTGAACAATGGCATTTCTGAATCAGTTTGCTTGATTGACATTTGGGAGCTTCATGACCCCAGGGAATAGGACTCATTACGGTGAATACACCAAAACATCAACCAAGATTAGAACTCTAGATCCTGTTTTAATCCCATTTCAGCCTAAATTATAGTGGGAAAATATAAAATCCAAGAGGAGAGAATTACCTCATCATATATTGATCTAAAATTTTAATTGTACTAAAGGGGAGATAAAAATGGAAAACTGACATACTTTTCATCACTTTAGCAATAGAACCGACAAGTAAAATGCAAGAGTTAGGTAGGGTAGGTACTAAGAATATTCATGTAGTATAAAATATTTTGTACTTATCTAGAAAGACACCTTACCAGGGAAATATATAGGATCTTTATTTCATGTATGAGAAAAACATAATCCCCTTCACTGGATAAAAGTCAGACTAATCGGCAAATTTGTGCTAACAGATAATTAGATACTTTAAAGGTGTAGTTAAATTTTTTATTATTATTTGAAAGACTCCATTATTTCTTGGGAGAAGCATTTCTAAAAGTCAAAAGTTAACAGGTAAATTTAACATAGGCAATGTTGAGAGCTGATTTTCAGTTCTTGTTGGAAAAAGGAATGTGTTTGAGCAAAGTATATTTCTAAAAACAGACATGTGAGAGGATGTGAACTGTGTATTAGGTGGGAGTATATTCTATGGTAACTTCATTATATAAAATTTTTTGATTGTTCTATGAAATATATCGACCTCAAAAATTTGAAAAGTTGGAAGTCTGAAGTATTGCATATTAAATTGAATCAATAGAACACAGAAAAACAAAGCTAAAGATATGGTAAAAAATATTATAATTATATTTTCTTAAATTGAGAAGTTATAGTAAAGGGGACCATACCTGGAAGATGTAAAACTAGAGCAAATATGTTTAGAATGTTGGAGTAGAAAGGGTTTCTGAACAATATATTTTCACAATCTTATATTTTGAAAGGCAGATTTTAATGAGAAGCCTCTGTGTTGCATGGGAACTGGATTCATAAGAGTTATTTATGCAGCAAGAAGGTACAAAAATTAATTATTAGGAGCTCAGTAATCACCAAATAAACTCTGAGCTTTGAGGTTAAAAATAGACAACTATCTTCATGTTCAATTATACAGTATCAATTACTAATACAACTGATGTTTCAGCGTCTCAGCGCAACTAGATATCATCTCTTATGGAGATATCTTGGTATTAATTAATGATTGCTTTATTCTCATTATTCACGAGGAAAAATAGGGGTCGTGTCACATTAAAATTAAGATGATCTTAGTTTATCTGGCTCTTAAACAAAGATCAAAGTAATTATATTTTGAATTAACAGAGGCAGCAATTTATCTCTGGTTTTTAATTTTTTTTTGTTTAAAGACAGAAAATAAAGATCAGAAAAAAGCAAAGTTTCATTTTGAAGATAGAACCAAACAAACATGTCTTGACTTTCGCGGTATTTCCTTTGCTAAAGGGGGAATGAGGGAACTGTGAAAGACGTGACTTTGCAAAGTCAAGTCCTTTTTAAAAGACTCGGATCGAAATTCTTGCTATGCAACAAGGATTCAGGTTTGATTAATTTCTGCAAGCGACGTGACAGCGGTGTTTTAAAAGATTAATTAAAATTGAAGTGATACGGAGCAGGAATTCAACCTGCAGAGGCGTCCCTGGCGCCTTGGGGGGTTTTGCAAGCGAGTCCCAAGCCCGAACTGTGGGCTTTCCCGAGCCTTGGACGCAACTCCCGGTCTCCTGGAGAGGAACGCGGAATTTGGCAGGGCGCCCGCCTGGCCGCCTGGCATCCCGAGCTGGCCGCCAGCTCTCAGGGGTGGGGATGGGGTGTGTCCTGGGGAACCCGCTGCCGAGAGAACTGCTGGCGTGGCTCTCGACCAGCCAGTGAGGTCCAGGGTCATGCCGAAAGGCCCGAGGGGACGCCCGGAAGCATCGAGCTGACCGCCCCAGGCCGCGTCCACCTCTTAGGGAGGAGGGGCACCTACTCTGATACCCGGCTGGTGCGGAGCCCCCTCCAATAGCGCGAGCATATGGGGTGCGTGGACCGCACTCTGCGAAGGAGCATCCCATGCACGGAGGACTGGAATGGGCTCCGCTGCTGGGCTGCGGCTGGCCGGGCTCGGGCGTGGGCCAGATCCCGAAGTCCTGCCCTGTTAACTCGGACTCCGGGCGACCCTTCACGTCTCGGCCTCCTAGCCACCTCTTTCAACCTCTCCACTCACTTTTACGCCCTAGCTACCCACCCCGCACCCCCCTCCCCGGATCCGGGTGCCCTCGCTTCACTCCGCTACACCTTCGCCGGAGTGAGAAATTAAGCTGAGCGCGATTGTAACCGTACTCAAGAAGATACAATCGCGGGAGCCCTCGGGGTCGCGCGCGGGAGGAAACGATGCGGGTGGCGCTCGAGAGGGTGGTAGTAGGGGAAACCGGGGTGTTCGTCTGCAATTAACTTCCCTAAGGCGGGAACTACCCCGTCCCCTTCCAGCTGTGGGTGGGGAGAGCAGGGGTGGGGGGTGGGGGTCAGGTCCCGACCGCGAGACCGCGGTGCGCGGGCCCCTGGCCTCGCTGTCCCCGCGGGTCGGGCTGTGAGCTTGGGGGCTCCACAGCCACGCGGTGGGGGTGCGGGCCGGGCAGCTGCCCCGCTGGGGCTGGCCCTCCGACCTGCTGCGACGCGGGGAAATCACTTTCTCTGCTGCGGGCCCCAGGGGTCGGGGCCTAAAAGGGTCTCTAGGGATTCTCCGCACAGCCTAGGCGACGGTTCCTAAACCTCCTCACGTCTGCCTCTCCCACCCTCTTCCCAGAGACTTCGGGGTGGTGAAGTGGGAAGCAGGCGGGTATACAGACGATGATGGCCCGGGAGCCAGAGTTCGGTAGTTGGGGGAGTCCGGGTCAGAAAGGAAGCACAAGGACACGAAGGCAGGGACCGTGGGGGGAGGAGAGTTCGAGTTGGGGAGGTCTAGGGGGTGGGAGGTGAGGCGAAAGTCCCTTCTCTTTCGAGTGGCGCGGGGGAACCTCTTCCCAGGGAACCCCACCCAGCAGCTCCCAACCTGGAGAACAAAGGGTCTGGGAAAGCACGGTCGGGGTCCGGGAGCGGAGGTGGAGGGAGGCAGGAAGGCAGGCGGTGGGGGTAGGGGAGGGCGCCTTCCCACATTTCCTCTCTTGGCGGAATGACGGAAAGCTCCCTCCAGTAAACGCCTCTCTGAGGCCGCTTCAAAATCCAGGAGGGCTCGCGTTCCTTACCTAACGGCCGCACTCTCTCCCTTCCTCCCCTAGCGTCTCCACCCCCTCCAGGGAGGTTGGCTGGGGAGGGGGTGGTGGGGGAGAAATGAAGTGGGCTGGGCGCCGCGGCGCGGGCGGAACAGCGGGGCAGCAGCGCCCCCTGCAGGTGCCAAGCGCCTCGGCTGCAGCCGCAAAGCTGCGCCGCCTCTTAAGGTGGAACTAGCCTGGTTCTCCCTCCAACCCCCACCCACCTCGGAATTTGGGATTTCCCACAACCTTGGTTCCACTGGCTGCAAGTCCCCCTCACGAAGTGGGCTTGGCAGTCCAGAACGGTCGGAGTCCACTGGCCCATGCAGTTATTTCTTTAATCCCTTGGCTCCACTACCTGCAGGGTTTTCCCGCGCGGATACCCAGGTCTCAATTTCAACAACCACAACTGAGAATTCCTTGCTGATGTAAGAGAATGAGTAAGTCGCATGTCAGGGCGGAAAGACCAAAATGACATTCTTAACCTGAAAGCAGAGTTGTTTTCGTTTATTAAAAGTACAAAGCTCGTAGGAGACAGTCGCCGAAATCTGACATGTCCTTGTTCTGATCCATGAGTACCGAGCGACTCACACTTATCTGTCTGGGAATCACATTCAGCACCCACATCCGGAAAACTCCTGGGCAGGTGCGGATGCAAGAGAGGCCGGAGCGAGGAGGCGAGCCCACAGGGAATCCCTCCTCGCGCATCTCCTGCTCCCTGACTTCAGCCCACTGGATCGATGAGCAATTTTTCTTTTTAACTGAATGTGCGAATGCACTCATCGTTTCTTGGGTCTAAGTGTCTCCCTCTAAGAACTCGAGATTCTTGGGGGAAAATCCTACGCGCACCGAGCAGGATGCGAACAAGTCAATTCCGATTCCAGTGCCATCTGCAGTAATTTCTCTTCCTTGGCTCTTACCTCCTCAGCGTCTAGGAGGGGAAGACCCCAGGGGATGCACCTGGAACTCGCGCCCCGAAGAACGCGCACCGGGGCGCGAGGTAGGGAAAGCCGGCAGTGGGCCAGGGAGTGAAGTTTACCTGAGCTGCGGGAACCCCCTTCCTCCCACGCGCACGACCTTGGCTCCGCTTTGCTAGGCCGGCACCCGGCAGCTCAGCTCGCAGCCCTGGCGCCACCCCAGGGAAGCCCAGCTCGGCGATGGGGCCTTGGCTGGCGAAGCTGAGCTGGGCAGGTGCCGCAGGGTCAGACGCGCCCTGGAGGTTGCAAACCGCAAGCGAAAGTGGAGAGGAGCTGGAGCTTTCCCTCTAATCCGTTTTACACAGTGAAAACCACAAAGCTGTCGCCTGGGCGGCCACTTTTTAATTGGGAGGCAAACAGACGAAAAACCAAATCAAAGGCGCGAGCTGACTATCTACCCGTCTGTTATTTCTTTCTCAACAAAAGCCCCTCTCTCGAGTGAAGATGGAAACCGATCCGCGCCCACATTAGCTCGCTTCCGGGCCTGGTCTGGGGCGCGCAGGAGGCGCCCCCAGCGCCTGGGGCAGACTAGATTGCTTCTCCTCCAGTTTTTTCGAGCGTTGGTCTCCACCCGTGCCTTTCCTCTCCACGAGTCACGCCGACGCCAGAGGCTCTGTGTAAGCCCTATTCGGCGCGTACTCGTTCGGACTGAAGGGCAGATGTGGGTGCTTGGGTGTTGGGCGCTCCGACTGCGCGGAATTGGCACCAGACCCAGGTTCCTCCGAAGCCTGGCGCGGGGATAGTAGGCGTTTGGATTGCCAGTCCAGGGGCCCCTAGACCTCTAAGCAGACCAGAAAAAGCACTGGCAGACGCATTTTTAGTCTCGCACTTTCCCCTGGGGGAGAGAGCAGAAGTTGATAACGCGCTGCGCGACCACCGGCTCTCAGTTGCGCGCGCCGCAGGGTGCCTGAACTACTCCCAGGAAGCTAGGTACGCAGTGGGCGGGGAGCTTGCCTGGGTCAGGTGAGCCGAGTCCCTGGAGAATAGGTGTCTTCTTCCCAGGTTGACACGTTAGGGGTTCCACGTGGAAAATCATTGTTAGTTTAAACTTGTGGTCTGGGGGGTACAGGGGAAGAAGGCAAAAGAAAGAGATAGACCTTTATTTAAGAAGAAAAGCTAGGCAAAACGGAGTGGTCTAATTGTGGAAAGGGACCAAGGAAGGGAAGGATGGAGAAGTCTTTCCTTCTTTAAAAGCCCGAGCATTCCGCTCCCCACCCCCCTCCAATCAGAATACAGAGAGGCAAACCTTCCTTGGAGCATGTCTACGTAATTAATTGAGAGATACTGCTCGTTAGTTCACGTTTAAAGTATTTGTTGGTTTGAGCCAAGTTTTTAGAAGGTTCTTTCTCACTTCGTCCGTTTGATGCTCAGCTCATTGTGATTTAAAGCATATTTTGGATAAAAGTTTCAGAAGAGAAAATGCGTGCGTACATCTGTACATGTATGCACATTCAATAGTTTGTACTCATTCTATTCCAAGGCAAGAGTTCTATGATGGCTGATTTTTTTTTCTAGTTCTGTGTTGTCACTAGAGAGAGGGAGAAGAGTCCTGAATTATCTTACTCTCCACTTCCACTGCATCTCTTGAGAGATAACTCTCTACCTGTCCCCTCCCCCGCCCCATTTCTAGTTAGCTTTCTTTCCCACACACCGACACACAGAGAATATACATCATGCGCAGATTTTTCTTAATCAAACTATAATGGATGGCCCATAAATTCATACCCACATTTAAGTTTCCATTGTGATTGGGAATATTGTTGGAGACCTACTTTAGTTCTCCCCTGTGAGTGCTTTTCATCAGGGATCTCTGACCAATGAAATAATATCTTTGCTCTGAATTTATGTCTTTGTGTTTTTATATGAAAATATCAACAAATGATAAAAAGGTTGTTCCAAATGTTCAGAATTATGGTTTCCCAGTTGCAGTCATATGTTGGCAAAATTATTTAATATTAATTGGAAATGACTGAAACAATGCATGTAGCGAGGCTTATTCACTGAGCTTTCCCTCCAATAATGTAAACTATCTGGTTCAAATTACTTAACTAATTCCTATTGAAGAGAGGGTTGGAAAATTAGGAACTATGGACCAATTTGTGTTTTTGGTCTTTTCATGAAGTTTTAATTAAATCTGATTCTTGTGAAAAGTAAAACTAAAACAGCACAATAATCCCTCAAGTGATCTTGTAGAACAATTTGTGATTGTTATGCAAGAAATGTGTGCTCAAGAGATATTTTAATGAAACTAGATTAGTACAGATATAACTATTGTTAAGTTGTTTGTCCACTGATTTTTCTCTCTCAAATGTAAGACATGTAGGGCTCCTGAAGTATGACCTTTAATTTGTCTTGATAATAAGAAATCTGTTGCTAGTTTTCTCAGAGGAGCGCAGTTATCTAGGGGCAATGCCAAAATCATTAGATAAGCATCATTCTTCTACATGAAATTCCATCTTAGAAATATGCAAGAATATTATATTTGTTTCAGAAGCTTGAAAATACAATAGAATTTGAAGTATTGAAAATATGATTTTCAGTTGACAATATCTTAGAAGTTGAGAGGTATCTGTTTGAGATGACTTTAATAATGACTGACTTTAATAATGTTGCAAAGTAAGGAAAGATTTCAGTAGCAGGCAAGATGTGATGAATGGATACAAGGAACAATAAAGCTATTGACAAAACATGCTAACTTTTAGAATTCTATCTAAATTATTATTTTTCCTTCCATTGCAGAGGAAGATACATAAGTGCATCAGTGCTCATCAGATGCAGAGTAATAAAAATGTGAGTGACAGTCAATGGACTGTAACTGTAGCATGATTGTTCATGTAGGTGGGTGTACACTGAAACATTTATTCCTGTTTAAAGAAGGTCTGTGGTCCTCAGACAAGATAAAGGAAGTCTACAGAAGATTGAGGCCATGAAGGAGAAGAGGGAAGGAAGGCTAAAGAAAGAAAAAAGCAAATTTTGTAATTAAAATCTATTTGCTTTCTAGTCTCAATCAATTTAATTTTAACCAATTGTTCCTGCTAGCTATTTAGATGAAATAAATGGAATATCGCCTAATAGGCAGATGCTCTGATGATGCATTTTCCTTTAAAAGGATCTGATTCCTGGCATCCAAAGGAAACTGGAATTCAAGTTAGTATGAGAACTTGAATTTGTTCTGCCAAAGTGAAAATTGGTTCCATTAGGCATCAGTCACAGAACTCTTACAGACCTGGCTAAATCTGTAGATATGATATATCCAGCTAGCTGAAATAATAAAGTCTTAAGTAATGCTAGATGTGCTTTGGGAGACAATCCAGGGGAGTTTAATATTTTTAAATGAAAGTTTCCTAATTTTACAGTCCCCATAAATCTGGAACAAGTCTAGTTAAGGTTATCAGGGTGAGCGAAAGCCTAGAGCTTGATCTGTTGGAGATAACGTAAGAATAACTTAAAATGTGAAAAATTCAATTGTATGCACTCTTTAGCAAGGATTCATTCCTGGACATTGATTCATTTCTGGACATTTTTCTTACTCACTTGCCCATACTTCCTTCTCATTGCAGATTTATAGTGCTCCGGGGGCAACCCTTGGAAGAAGTGATAAATCAGACATATACTATCCAAAAGCTTAAAAGTTAGTGTCTGAGTATATAAATAAAAATCTAAACAACAGCCACAAAAAAGAAATCTTACCTTTTCTTTAGATGAATAATTGCACCCAATATATTAAAAGGACTGAGAAAAATGTGTATGCTAGCCAAAAGTTTATAATTTATTAATTATAGGAGGATTTTAAATAAACTCAATTCCTAATGCACATGTGGATTTATGTACATAAACATAATAATCTTTCATAAATTAAATTGATTGGGACCCCTGCCATATTCACTATGTGAACATATTTGATAGCTTTAATTAAATAATTAATTATACATCAAAGAACTGAAAAATTAAGATTGAGAGATAGATATTAGGCTCAATAGAATAGTTAAAATGAATTTCAATTTTCATAATTTTTTATAGAAATCTGTTTCCTATTCATTTTCATTTGAGCAGAAAATCTGTCAACTTCTTATTTTGGCATCACTTTCATCACTTTCTCCTTCATGTCTTTTGTTTTGTTTACTTGTGAACAAATGTTATTAGCTAAGTTAATAGTACCAAATAAAATAATTATAAAATGTGAGCGGTAATGTTTTTATGGAAATAGTAATTCAAATTTAGAAGCATTCATGGATAACTCAGAAAGCTTATGTACTTTAATTATTTTCTTATTCTGGACTAGCCTGTTGCTACCAGATTTTTAACTTCTTTTGTCTGCAATGGAAGATACCAATATTTTCAAGATATGTAAAAACAAATGCTATCTTCAACCCATTTTGTAATTTGGGACTTGAACTAAGCCATCCAAGTTCTTCTTTTAAAAAATGATTGAAATTAGGTGAAGGGAGTAGTTTTCATTTTTTTTTTTTGCCAATTAAGGAAAAAAATCAAGGAATATTCTCTGAATAAATTTAAGTATTTTTTCAGTTCTTACAAAATATCTGCTGGCTCCAAAAATTGAGCACAAAAAGCACTATTAACAGTGAATGCTCACTAAATGTTAAAAGTATCTCTATGGACTTTGTCAGAAGTTGAACTTCAAGAGTCCAGACCTTCCTGTTTTTTCCCCACATAGACTCAGAGAAGATTGCTTTGCCCAATGTCAACCTTGCTCTTCCCAACCAGGGTGGAAAAATGCAACATAGTGTTTTGCCTTTGACAGCTTGTCTTAGGGGACTTAATATTCTAGGTCGCATTTGGCCAAAATAAGTAGGAAATTTAGGAAACTGCCAAGCTTCAGTGCTGATGAAAGTACTGACATATCTAAATAGAAGCTGGAAGGAAAGTTTCTATATGAAGACAAATCAGAATTTGAATGGTTAGTGGTGTGTATGTGCAGGGGAAAAGATACATGTGTAAATTTATATAACAATTTATAACAAAGCTACTTGAGAAGAACTTTGGCTATTTGGATATTGCTTTAGAAATCAGAATTATAGAATTAACAGTACCTATATTTGTTGGAACTATTTGCAGTCCTTTGCATTATGACCTTGTTGCTCTCATCTATAATAGAAATGGAAACTATTCTGCACCCCTGGAACATGGGCTGGTTTTGTGATTTGCTTCAACAAATTGTATATGGTGGAAGTGATGTCGAACAAATTCTGGAATTTAGGCCCCAAGAAACTCTGCAGCTTCCACTTTTGTCCTCCTGGAACATCGTGCCACCAGGAAGTCTGGGATGAAAAGTAGTGAGGAGAGACAGGGGCCCAGCACACTCACCAGCTGAATGCTGTTAGGTGAATCAGCCCCAGCAAAACATGACTGAAGAAAAAATCATTGTTATTTTATTATTATTTTTAAAGCTTTACTTACTTATTTATGCACAGAAGAACTGGGGTATAGAATAGAGGTGTGAGAGGATTCACCAGAGAGAGTGGGGAGCAGAACAGGCAGATCTACAGTGTGGGGGGACAGGAGAGGTCTGTTGTGCCACATGTGGGTTAGCTCCTTGGCCAGGGATGGAACTCAGGCCTTAGAGGTAGTAGTGCTGAGACTTAACCCCTACACCACCAGGGAGGCCCAATCATTGTATTTTATTATTTTTTAAAACGTTTCTTTTTTTTTAAAGATTTATTTATTTATGCATACAAGCTGGGTAGAGGCCAGAGGCGTGGGGCGGCGAGAGGGTTCACCACAGAGTGGGGAGCAGAACAGGCAGATCGACGGAAATACACTGCTGAGGGGAGCAGCGGGTAAGGCAGGAGAGGTCTGCCGCACCATGTGGGAATCTCCCCGGCCGGGTGTGGAACTCTTGTCGCCTGTGGCCAACAGCTCGGCCAACAGCTCCACAGCGCAGCGCCTAACTACTGCGCCACCAGGGAAGCCCCAATCATTGTAATTTTAAACTTCTAAACTTTGAGGAAGTCTATTACACAGCGTGACCACCCTTATCTTGTTAACTGCAGCTATTGCCATCATCTAACGTTGAGAGAGAATTTGGAGATATAACAAGTATCTAAATTGTGATCAAATTAAGGAGAGCTCTTTAAGTTTATGGGAAGCCACCACAGACCACCATTATGATCTATGACTGTCATGGTGACATTTGGTTTTCATCACTGAGGTTGGTGACATTTAAGGATGTCACAGAGAAAAATTGGTGAAGCAGGCAGGGTGGTCATTATTCACATTTTATTTATTTAATTCATATTTTAAAGGTGGATAAACAGGCTCAGGAAAGCAAAAAGAAAAAAGTATTGAGACAAGCCTTTGGCTTAAGAAAGGGTATGTCTCAGATGTCAATGAACCTCATTTTTCGTACATGGAAAGGGAAGGGATTGTACTGGAGGATTTCTGAAGTTCCTTTCGTCATGTCAAAGGTCTCAGATTGGGTTACATTAATCAGAGTCAAGAGAGAGAAAGGGAACTGAGATCAACTGTAATAGAAGCTGAGAGAAACCAGCTTGCATGGGATCTCGGCATCTGGATCTAATAGAAGGCCATTCATTCATTTCATTCATTCAGAAATAATCTGCCGAGTGGTTTTTTTTTTTTTTTTTTTTTTAATATGCCTACCACTGTTCTAGGCATTGGAAATGCAGGGGCAGATCTCGCAAAATCTGTACTTATATGGAGCTTGCTTTCTGGTAGGGGGCTGTGACAACATGTAAGACAACATTTTGTATGCATAGATTCAAGTACTGGTACCGTTACTTATCTGCTATGTGACATGAGAAAACCAAGTTACCACTTGAGTCTCAGTTTTCTTACTTTTTTTTTTTTAAAGACATTTATTTATGCATACAAGAGCTGGGGTGTAGGCCAGAGGTGTGTGGGCGGGGGCTGAGAGGATTCACCAGAGACAGAGTGGGATGCAGAACAGGTGGATTGACTGAAAAACACTGCTTAGAGGAGCAGTGGGCGAGGCAGGAGATGTCTGCTGTGCCATGTGGGAAGCTCCCTGTCCAGGGATTGAACTCGAGCTGCAGTGGCTGCCAATCGCTTCACAGTACTGAGACTTAACCCCTTGCACCACCAGAGAGGCCCTGAGTCTCAGTTTTCTTATCTATTATGCGTGGCTAGTCAAAGAAGGTTGTTATTGTCCCCAACAGCAAGGAAAACACAAGAGAACATAAACACCTAGGGCTACAGCAAACTAAGAAACTTCTGTAAGGTGAGAGAAACCACAGTTGAAATGAAAAGGCATCCAAGTGAATGGGAGAAAATATTTGCATATATATAACTGACAAAGGACTGATACGAAAGATATACAAACAACTCATAAAACTCTACAAAAACAAAACAAATAATCCAATTAAAAAATGGGCTGCAGCTCTTCCTGCCCACTTGTGTTTGTGCAAGCCTCCTTTACTCTTCTTTCCCTTTTTATAATATGCCTATTCTTCGGGATATAAAAAAAAATGGGCAAAAGGCCTAAATAGACACCGCTCCAAAGAAGACAATCAAATGGCCAACAAGCACATGAAAAAATATTAGCAGTCAGTTATTATTAGAGAAATGAAAATGAAGACCACAGTGAGATACCATCTCACAGAGGCCCACATGTGGACTCCAAAGCAATAGTTTTAGTTCACAAATCATGTTCAGTTATTAATCCCACGGCTGAACCACTCGACAAGGTTTCCCATGACATCCAGGTTCTGCTAGAAGGGTCCTATTAAAACTTTCCTAAGTCAGGCCTCCCTGGTGGTGCAGCGGTTGAGCGCTGCGCTGTGGAGCTGTCGGCAGCAGATATGTGAGTTCGACGCCCAGCCGGGGAGAATCCCACATGGCTCAGCAGACCTCTCCTGCCTCGTCCGCTGCTCCCCTCAGCAGTGTATTTCTGATCTGCCTGTTCTGCTCCCCACTCTGTCTCTGGTGAACCCTCTCGCCGCCCCACACCTCTGGCCTGTACCCCAGCTTAAAAAAAAAAACAAAAAAACTTTCCTAAGTCAAAATGGCATAAAGAAGCAATTATAATGAGGAAAAAGTTTCCAGCAGTCCCGGGCCCCCCAAATAACTTATCAAATAGTACCAAACAATACCTAAAACCTAACCTAACATTCACATATAATAAAAGCAGTTATGAGCTGATAAATAGGCAGAATGTAGAAAGCAATTCCCAGGGAGGGAGCTTGGCGGGCCATTTGTGTTGCTCACGGTTTGTGCCCATTGTCTGAAGAGCAGCTTATGCTGAAAAAGCATTGAAGGTTATCATCACTTTTTGGCTTTTTTTGTAAAAGTGAATATCCTGATCAGATTTCTTTGGTTACTGAAAATAGGTACCAATACAGGTCTTTTACAATAGCTAAGTGGTACAACGCAAACTTTTGAAAATGGAGATGTCTGCAGCTGACTCTGGAGAGGCTTGCCAGCCTCAGTTGCTCACCTGTAGCCATATTGTGCCAGACTATTGGGCCAGCCTGGCACCAATGCAGGTTCCAATGATTCATGCAGATGGGCAAGAACTAGTCCCAGAGCCCTCAGTGGCTTTTTAGGCTTTTTAATCATCTTTCTTGCGAGGCAGCCAGGTACAAGGCAGGTAGGGTGGCCGGGGGGCCAGGAGGCTTGCAGGCCTCCTAGCCCCCAGCGAATCTTCACCTTCTTGGGGCTCTCTGGTGGCATCTTGGGGGTCTCGCTGCTGCTGCTTCTGCTGCGTGCTCTCTCCACTGCTGCTGAGCTCTTCTTCCTGGTGCTCTCTGTGTCTCTGTCTCACGCATGCGCACGGCAGACCACACCACGCTAAGCCCCGCTAAGCCCCACTGCGCCCCACTACACCAAGCCCTTCTTCAGGCACCCACCATCAGGCATGCGCAGGGCTACAGAGGCCCATCACCGAGGGGGTAGGTGGAAAACCCTGACAACTCTTCCGCCTACCCTACAAGCCGCTATTCCTCCTCTGTGAACCTGTAGGTCTGAGAAAGAACCTGGATCCCCTGAGCAGAATTCTCCATCCTGGTGAGTGCCCACTTTGAAGCCTTTGATGTTCTTTGTTGCCATCCATTTTCAAGCTTCCAGAGTGGTTTTAAGGACATTGAATCTCACAGGGAAGGTGTCAGCGTTTCATTACTTTCAGCCAAGGATGCTTAATTTTTTTTTTTTTGTTTTTACTTCCCCCACCCCCAAAGAAGATTCTCTATCCTCATGCAAATTTGTACACAGTGATCACCTTTGTATATCAAACATTGAGGGGCAACCTTTGTCAGGCCACAAAAGGTCCTCTTGCCCTTTTCCCTAGAGCAGCAGGTGCCCGTTCATCATATATTTATGTAACTAAGAAGGCTGCTCATCAATTTTTCCTGAACAAAAGGCAGACATAGTGTAATGCGACTGTCTCTATTCAGTTAAATCAATAGTGGGGCCTCCCTGGTGGTGCAGGGGTTTAAGTCTTAGCGTTGTCAAGCTATTGCCAGCCACCACTGCAGCATGAGTTTGATCCTGGCCAAGGAGCTGACCCACGTGGCGCAGCAGACCTCTCTTGTCTTGCCTCCTGCTCCCCTCAGCAGTGTATTTCAGTCAGTCCACCTGTTCTGCTCCCCACTCTGTCTCTGGTGAATCCTCTCACCTCCTGCATCTCAGGTCTATACCCCAGTTCTTGTATGCATAAATAAATAAATAAATAAGTCTGTCAAAAAATCAATAGTGCTCAAACTTTTTGGTTTTAGGACCACCTTCTGCTTTTAAAAATTATTGAACTTTTTTTTGGTGGACTGTATTTACGAGTACTATATTAGAAATCTAAATAAAAGCTTTAAGACATACTCATTAATTCATCTTAAAATAACAAAATACCCTAGACATGTTAATACAAATAAAATATATATTATGAAAAAATATTTTCCAGAATAAACAGGATTTAATGAGAAGAGTGATGTGGTTTAAAAAAAGTTTTTTAAAAAAAGATTTTATTTATTTATGCATACAAGAACTGAGATGTAGGCCAAAGGTGCAGGAAGTGACATGATTCACAAGCAACAGAGTAGGGAGCAGAAGAGGTGGTTCTACTGAAATACACTGCTAAGGGGAGCAGTGCGCCAAGTGGGTCAGTTCCCTGGCTGAGGATCAAACTCATGCTGCAGTGGCTAGCAAAAGCTTGATGGTGCTGAGACTTAACCCCTTGTGCCACCGGAGAGGCCCTGGTTTTACATTTTTATAACTATCTTTAATATCTAGTTTAGGGCCTCCCTGGTGGCACAGCGGTTAAGCACTGTGCTGTGGAGCTGTCGGCAGTGGCGACACAAGTTCAACACCCGGCCAGGAGATTCCCACTTGGCACAGCAGACCTCTCCTGCCTCGCCCACTGCTACCCCCAGCAGTGTATTTCCGTTGATCTGCCTGTTCTGCTCCCCACTTTGTCTATGGTGAACCTTTCGCCGCCCCATGCCTCTGGCCTATAACCCAGCTTGTCTGCATAAATAAATAAATCTTTAAAAAAATATATATATCTAGTTTAATAGAAGATATTGGATACTCATTTTGCTTCTATATTCAATCTGTTGCAATACCTTGTCTTGGTTGAAGTAGTCAGAAAACGTATTATTTTAAGAGCGTTTTTAGATACTCATAGGTCTTATTCATTAATATTATACCAAAACTTGACAAGTTATAGTTTCTTTAAGCTTAATTGCACTGTAGAATCTGAATTCATATAAAAATCACTGATTTATATTGCATGTTGAATGGATTTTTTACCCGTATATAATTTTGTGTTATGGTGGATTGGTCACATGGAAAACAATGGTTCACTGAATTATGCAAATCCTCCAGATGATGATGCATATTATTATACATATTAAAAGGATTGCATTTGTTATTACCACTGTTACTACTATCAGAAAACCCTTAAATGCTGGAAAGCTGCTAAGGTCACAGTAGCAGAACCAAATTTTCCCAAATGCTAATTTTTGCTTGAAAAACTGAAGTTTTATGTTTGGAACCGACACTGTCAGTTATTCTTGAAGTGAC
This sequence comes from Scalopus aquaticus, assembly GCA_004024925.1. Classification (NCBI taxonomy): domain Eukaryota; kingdom Metazoa; phylum Chordata; class Mammalia; order Eulipotyphla; family Talpidae; genus Scalopus; species Scalopus aquaticus. Next base: position 8,940 of record PVIJ01009159.1, on the reverse strand, counting down.
AGGCTTTCTTCACTCATGTTTAAGATTTGCCAAATACCCAAGTCAGAATAATCAAGTATGTCAATTGTTCCTTCGAATAACAATAGTATTCTATGAAAAAGACTGTTAGTTCAGTTCAGAACCCAAATAATTACACGAGTGTTTTCCCATGGTGTAACAGTTCTATTTTGGTATACAGCAGAAATGTTTTATGTGGGTTTCTCATTTTGTCACATGGGATGTTAAAAAGATGTGCAATTAGAGCTGAAATTTTATATAATTAATGATTTTAAGAAAAGTAGCTTTATTTTTATCAATCATTTTTTGTTCATTTTTGTTTTTACTGTGAGTTCATGATAATGATGAATACAATGACTACTAGTATAGTTTGATGCCACTACCTTGATTTATGCTAAGTGATAATCACTGTATTCTTTCCTGTTATTTAGTCAAGTGATATAATTTTTACCCACCTCTGCTGTTGCCCAAATCAGTGCAAATGTAAATAGTGGACAGGCAAATGACATCTTAGTAATTTTATGAGAATAATTCATGACCTTTCAGGTCCCCTGAAAGGATCTTGGGGTCTTCCTAAGATTTCAGACCACAGTTTTAGAACTGTTGTGTTGATTTGATAACATACATTTGAAGAGGTATGAACTTATACTCCTAAAACACATAAAGTGTTGTAAATCACTGTTATCTCAATAAAAAATAATTAAAGGAAAAGAACTGAGTTGGCTAGTTCTCTTCCTTCTTCCTTGATTGAAAAACAGTTAACTTATTTATTTTTTTAAAGATTTATTTATTTATGCATACAAGAGCTGGGATGCAGGCCAGTGGTGTGGGGGGTGAGAGAATTCACCAGAGACAGAGTGGGGAGCAGAACAGGCAGATCGACTGAAGTACACTGCTGAGGGGAGCAGTGGGCGAGGCAGCAGAGGTCGCTGCACCATGTGGGAAGCTCCCTGGCCAGGGATTGAACTCATGCATCGGTGGCTGCTGATCTCTTCATCGTGCTGTGTTTAACCAATTGCGCCACCAGGGAGGCCCTGAAAAACAGTTAAATTAGATTACAAAATTTTATTGAGGTATATATACTAACATATAATGGTATATATGCTATTGCCTATTTTTTTTTTTCCTAAGAAAAATCTTAAATTTTGCCTTACTAGGTGCATGGCATATGGTAACACTTATTCCAGTGTTACTGGTTATTAGACCTCTTTCAAATTACCTCACCTGCCTCAGACTTGGAACTGGCTATTTTTCTTTTTTAACTATTAATTCTATTTAATTATTTATATCATGGTTCATTTTTGTATAATGTTTGATTTCTCCCCTCAGATGTAATCTCCGCAAAATTCCCACCACCAAATCACTTGTGAATTGTCACCATAGTCTCTTGTGCTTTTCCCTTCCCTAATTTTGTTCCCTCACTCTTCTCTCCCCCTGGGGTATGTCTCAGTTCTGTAGTTTGAGAACTGGCTATTTTTTCTAAGGAACCTTATTTCCATTTATGAGGCATGATATGTAGAAACACAAACTCTGGGTGCTAGGCGTGCTCATTGTCTGGTCTAAGATCGCATATAGGTTATTTGAGTCATTAGTTCTAGGAGACAGATATATAGATAATGTAGGGGAGGAAAAATAACTTTCCCTCTTGAGTTTTTTTAAAAAATATATTTATTTATTTATGCCACAAGAACTGGGGTGTAGGCCAGAGGTGTGGGGTGTTGAGAGAATTCACCAGACAGAGTGAGGAGCAGAACAGGAGGACTGATTGAAGTATACTGCTGAGGGGAGCAGCTGCGCCATGTGGGAATCTCCCTGGCCAGGGATTTAACTCATGCTGCAGTGGCTGCAAATAGCTTATAGGCTGAGACCTAACCCCTTGTGCCACCAGGGAGGCCCCCCGTATTGAGTTATCGCCTAAGATCCCTGTAATGAAAGACAGATTAATAAGTGCATGCTTATTAACATGTATACCTCATGTGTACATGGATGTTAACCAGGGGAAAATCAGTGACTAAGAGATGGCCTAAAACTCTGGCTTAAATGTAACTTTCAGCTAAAGATCAAAGAAAGGTGTGGGGGAGGCTAGTTATGGTGAGTTTACTGGGTAAAGTATGATAAACAAGAGCGGTATCTGTTGTGCAGATTTAAGACTATTTTGTCCTTTGATAAGGGTGAAAAGTTGTCTACAAGGATTAATCTTTATTCTTCCTGATAGAGCTAATCAGCCAAGGGATTTGCTAGGGTGTCTGCCAATGTTAATTCCCTATTTGGGATTTATGGCCATAAGTTTAATGTGACAACAATCAGATGGTTGTGTGACATTCTGCAATCATGGTAGTTACTCCTGTGCAGCTGTGGGATATGTCCAAAGGGGTCTAGGCACCAAGATTTTGGAAACAAGATTTTGAGGTAGAAAGAACTGCACAGGATGACATGTTAGTGGTGCTAAGAATTGAACAGAAGTAGGAATTATAACAAGAGATAAGGAGAAATATGTTTTTTCTCAAGAATCTCAAGAGAGGGAATTTCCTAGGTATTCAACCACATATGCTTCTCTTGAATTTAAATATCATGACATAGAGTAAATCCTGGAGGTTGGCGCATTGGCAGACATATAGGTGACTATGGATTACATTTTGGAATCAGTCTAGAGCAGTTTTAAACTGTGAGGGAGTGCCCAGCTGCATGTTGGCTTCAACCATCACTCTAGAGCTGAGTCAGGAGTGTATCTTTCCTAGTCCTGTTACAGACTTGACCCAAAAGAATAGGTCTTTTCACAAAAACACTAATTCGGAAGGAAACCTGCACTCCTAAGTTTATTGCAGCACTATTTACAATAGTCAAGACATGGAAGAAACCTAAGTGCCCCCGAAGAGATGAATGGATCAAAAAGTTGTGGTATATTTATACAATGGAATATTACTCAGCAATCAAAAAAGACAAACTCATGCCATTTGTGGCAACGTGCATGGAACTGGAAGGCATGATGCTAGCCAAAATTAGTTAGGAGGAAAAGATAACTACTAGATGGTCTTATTTATATGTGGAATATAGAGAAACCAAACAGAAGGTCAAGAAAAAGTCAAAACTAACAGGCTGACCATAGAACTGAAGCATACATCAAAGGGGGAGGAAGGGAGTGGGGGCAAAAAAAGGGAAAGAAGAACATGGGGAATACGGTGATGGTTTATGGGTGATAAGGTGGTGGAAGAACTATGGGGACTTCCATAATGTAAAAATATTAATTCATAAAAAATTGATAATAATAATTATAAAAAAGAATGGATTCTTTGTCCCCTGACAAAGAATTCATGAGGAGAGTGTTAAAGGAAAAAGAAAAAATGTTGAATGAACCAGTGACTGTGACTGCTGTGCTTAGTGAAGTGTAGTTTATGTGTGAGGTAAGATTCAGAGTGGAGAGGAGAAATCCAGAGAAATCAAGATGCCAGAATGGGGGCCTCCTGGGTGGCACAGTAGTTAAGCGCTGCGCTGTGGAGCTGTCAGCAGTGATCTCGTAAGTTCGACGCCGGGCTAGGGGAGATTCCCACATGGCATGGCAGACCTCTCCTGCCTTGCCTGCTGCTCCCCTCAGCAGTGTATTCCGTCCATTTGCTTGTTCTACTCCCCACTCTGTCTCTGGTGAACCCTCTTGCAGCCCCACGCCTCTGGCCTGTGCCCCAGCTTGTATGCATAAATAAATAAATCTTTAAAAAAAAAAAAGAAAAATAAAAAGAAAAAGATGCCAGAATGGGAGGAGAGGAAGAGAAATGTCAGTCTCTGTCCTTCCCTCTCCCCAAATAATCCTTAGATATTGGAAAGGACACTAAATTTCTCCCTGTACATAGAATGGGAGAGTAAGTCATTTTAATAAAAATATGTTCTTTATAATTTATATTTTCTTGCTTTGAATTTTTTTATGCAATAGCTTATTTTTTTAATATTAACCCACTTTATTTTTGAACAGATATTGCAAACACATGGTCTAACATTAAAAAAGTGCAACATGAAAAAGTGAAAAATAAGCCTCTTTACTAGCTATTCAAGTCCCCTGTTATCAATTTCTTGAGTATCCTTCCAGAGATATTTCAGGAATTAAAAAAAAAATTATATTTGAATCTACTTTCAGTAATTTCTTTTTAAAAAAATTCATTTATGCATAAAAGTTGGGGTGTAGGCCAGAGATGTGGGGTGGTGAGAGGGTTCATGAGAGACAGAGTGGGGAGCAGAACGGGCTGATCAACTAATGTACATTGCTGAGGGGAGCAGCGGGTGAGGCAGGAGAGGCCTGCTATGCCATGTAGGAATCTCCCTGGCCTGGTATCAAACTTGCGCTGCAATGGCTGTGGATAGCTTCATAATGCTGTGACTTAACCTGTTGTGCCACCAGGGAGACCCGATATTTCAGGAATTTTTATAAACCTGTAGATTCATAAGTTATTTTTTCCTCACATAAATGGTAGCATACCTTGTTGTGGTAGCATAATTGTCTAAACTTTTTTCCACTTCTTAAATCTTGTGTATGTAATTTTTCATATCATCGTATATATAGCTCTTTATTATTTCAATTTTCTGTGCATAGTATTTTATAGTTAGAAGTACCATTACTTTTTCAATCTTTTTTAAAGGGTTGAAACGTCTATTTTCTCATTTTTTAAAAAAGATTTATTTTTTTTTTATACATACAACTGGGGTACAGGCCAGAGGTGTGGGGCGGCGAGAGGGTTCACCAGAGACAGAGCAGGTAGCAGAACAGGCAGATCAGAAATACACTGCTGAGGGGGGCAGCGGGCGAGGCAGGAGAGGTCTGCCGCACCATGTGGGATTCTCCCCAGCCGGGCATCGAACTCGCGTTGCCGCTGCCGACAGCTCCACAGCACAGCGCTTAACCGCTGCGCCACCAGGGAGGCCCTATTTTCTCATGTTTTGCTTATAGTCATAAAATATTCTTATAGCTACACAATTTTGCAATGTGTTAATGTGCTTATAGAATTAATCTCTATGAGTGGAATTGCTAGGTGAAATTTAGGTGTGCTTAGAGTTTTAGTAACTGATGTCAAATTATCCTCTATACAGATTGTGCTAATTTGTGCTTTCGCAGCACTTTATATGGAAGTACAGATTGGTCTGGGATGACCAAATGCTTTGGGATCACCCAAGGCAGCTGAATTTTGTGTGACATACAAAAAGTCTGTTTTTTTTTTAAAGATTTATTTTTATTTATTTATGCTTACAAGAGCTGGGGTATAGGCCAGAGATGCAGGGGTGGGGGGTGAGAAGATTCACCAGAGACAGTGGGGAGCAGAACAGGTGGGTTGACTGAAATACACTGCTGAGGGGAGCAGTGGGAGAGACAGAGAGGTCTGCTGTTCCATGTGGGTTAGCTTCCTGGACAGGGATTGAACCCGTGCTGTGGCTGCAGATAGCTTGATAGCACTGAGACTTAACCCATGCGCCACCAGGGAGGCCTACAAATAGCCTGTTTGATATACATAACTTTGGGAGCTTTTGTACCTGTGGCTGCCCTTGTGGAGTGATACCAGGTGGGTATTAAGCGTTGGAATCTCTTTATAGTTTCTTTTCCTAGTTTTATATCTTCCATCAACTTTTTAAATATCTTTCCTTTGGCTTTGTATGTTTCCTTGGATGATTTGATTCTTTGGTTTCATGTGTTACAGATGCTTTCCAGATCTCTAGCTTCAGATGCAACCTATCTCCTCTTTATTCATGTGGTGGACTAGCATATAAACTCTTGGAAAGTCCAGGATATAGAGACATAAGTACATTTTCATGTATTTGAAAAAGGAAAAGGAATGTTCTGTCCTCCATGACGATGGAATGATAATATAAGCTTCAAGAGGGGCCAATGATCAGTCAAGATTGAATAGTGATAGTAGTGATATTTTGTAAACTGGCTTTGTATTAAAGTGTAAAAAGATCAGAAAAGCAAAATGAAAGTAGCGCCTGACCAATGCCACGGCTGTGATGAACTTCTTCCTTTATAATCCATCCTCCAGCCCACGGTGAAAGAGTGTTATCTTTCTAAAATACAAGTCTCATCCCTAGCTTGAATGACTTGCCTTTGTGGCTTCCAGAATAAAATCTAAGTGATTTAGCACAAGGTCATTAGACATCCGGAATCCTGCCTTCCCTGTGAGCGGCCTGTTTTTTCCATTCTATCCCCCCACCCCCTCTCAGCTGCCCTCATCCTTGAGTGGGCAGCTACACTGAACTTCGTACTGTTCGATACCGTCTTTTCCTTCCTGGTTTGCTTACTGAGTGGAGATCTGGTTAAAGAGTGGCCTCTTTTATGATTTTTTTCCCACTACTCTTTCTCATAAAGAAGCCTCTGTACTGCCAGGGAAGTGAGTACATACTTGATTATTGCGCTCCTTATATACATCAGAGTCACCTGACTAGGTCTGTTATACTGCTTGACACGCACGCCCACGAAGGCGGAGTAAGTGTCCTTGTCATCTTAACAACGCACAGTGCTTGGCACTTATTAGGCACTAAATACAAATTTATTGCGTCAGTGATTGAGATCCATAGTCTAGGGTAATATGTGTAATTTGGGATAAATCCTTTATTCTTACCTGAGAATCTTCCTTTCTTAAAATTTTATAATCCTAAAATGATAGGTAAATCTCAAATTTTGAAATAAAAAATTAGGAAGTATTACTTTTACTCTTTAAGGAACTATCGTCACACTTCATTAATATGAAATCCGAAAGGTGGCCTAATTTCTTCTCTTATATTGACTGGTCTTTAAGGTTGTTGTATTGCAGAGATGCAATAGTGAACTGCTATACCATAATCAGTTTGATACAATTGTATCATTTATTGAAGGCAACACTAAAATGTATGTTTTATGTATGTGAATGTTTGTCTCATATTTTTCTGATATGTCCCCCCTTGAATTTTTTCTAGCTTTATTGTAATGTGGTTGACAAATAAAAGTAATATATATTTAGGTTGTATGTTGTGACTTTTTTTTGAAATTTTATTGTAGTAAAACATGCATAATGTAAAATTGACTATTTTACTCATTGTATGTCTCCCCTTAAATTTTATTGGCAAGTAATTCAATGACATTCTAATTTTCTCCCCCAAATATTTAATCATATATTGAATATCTATATCAATATATAGATTTCCTTTATAGTCAGTGTACATTGACATATTGTTTTAGAGATTCATCGGTCTAGCATGAACAAGTATACTAAATTCCAGTCCATTTTGCTTATGAGAATGCAATGATAGTGCAATAATGGAATCCTTATAAAGGCTTGAGCGTGTTAGAAAGAGATCACAACTTAAAGCCAAGATAAATGTTTTGTTAAGAGATGAAATATTAATTTAAAAATTGAGAATAAAAAAAGTGAGAACAGTTTGAACTTTAACTGGGTTTTAGAAGTAGTCTTTCAGCTTCTTTCTTTAAATTTTAACCCTGGTTTTTATATGTGCATATAATCTAATAGGAAAAGTTAATGTAATAATTATATCAGGATGTTTTAATTTCTGTTTTCCTTCTTACCTGCTATAACCCAAATTTGAGAAAAAATGTTTTCTTAATCAGTTTTATCATAAAAGTCACATTCTTCAGAGTGAAAACAGCTTTAATAAATAACTCTCAGTGATCAAATCTGAGAATGCATTCCTATGTAAAAATGTTCTTGCTTTTGTTCTGATAGACTGACAGGCTGTTCAGGTTTAAGAGAGGAAGGTTTCTTCCCATTTCATAGCTCGGGGATGTTAGAGTAAACCAGTTCAGCTGTTTTTGTATAAAATGATTTAAAAAAATCCTGGTGACCTTTTTCTGCCCTCAAATAACTTTAAGAACAGTTGGACATAAAACCTTCAAGCTTTACATATTCATGGCTCTCTGAGGAATACAATCATTGTTAGTTTGAGAAAAAGCTTAGCATTTTTTTTGAGTTGGAAAGCTCTATATTACATGTTTGCACATGCTTGGTACGTTACTCTTAGTCTGCTGATGAAAATTGATATGAGACTTTTATAGCATATGTGTAGATGCTGGTTTTTTTACTTTATTTACCATGTCACAGAACTTACAAAAGCATATGGAATTTGCCTTTATATTGAAGTTAAAACTTTACATCTGTTCAGCAACATAAAAAAAGAGATTCTACTACAACATTGCAGAAGTCATATAGAAAATCTTGCCGTGGTGACTCTAAAGAATTGATTTCAGTTATGTTCATGTTCCCTCAAAGGAGGCCTGAGTGTCTGGCACTCCATGGGAAAGGGTTTTTTTTTGAGGTTCCTTAGGAGATTTTCACATATATTCTGGATAGAGTCCTAAGTAAAGACTGTTGATTGCTAGTGTGGTTAGGCTTCTGACACCTGGGGTTTAAAAATAACTTTCTTTAGAGTTCCATTTAGAATACTGAAGGTAGTTCGTTCCTCAATACCTCATATATAACCCTCTGAATTTTTGGCTGCCACCTCCAAATGCAAACTTTTTGTATCATCTTTTCCTCTGGTTTAAATTCCATATGGTTTTGCGTTCCCTTTCCCCCATTTATCTCCCAACTGTTGTATGCTGTCCCTGCAATCTCTTCCATCATAAGCAAATCCCCCTGAACCCTAAGCCTCTCTCCGGAAGTCTTCCTCCACCTACTCAAACTGCTGCTGCTTATTCTTCCCTAAATCCCTTCAGTTGCCAGTACTGCTATTTTCCTAGTAGTCTTCATCCCTGCAAAAAACTTAATACCGGGGCCTCCCCGGTGGCGCAGCGGTTGAGCGCTGCGCTGTGGAGCTGTCGGCAGCGGCGACGCGAGTTCGACGCCCGGCCGGGGAGAATCCCACATGGCGCGGCAGACCTCTCCTGCCTCGCCCGCTGCTCCCCTCAGCAGTGTATTTCTGATCTGCCTGTTCTGCTCCCCGCTCTGTTTCTGGTGAACCCTCTCGCCGCCCCACGCC